>JAOTOM010001631.1:0-74915 GCA_034440615.1 Ashinkailepas kermadecensis | reverse complement strand
TTGAAGAAATCGTTTCTTTTTGAAAATTTGTATTTCTTTGGTGGGAAACTTTTTGGTATTATGTGCTTTAAGGTGGTAACTAAGAAAAGTTTGTACATGCATTTGCTTCCATGAAGCAAACAAATGGGTTAGGTTTGGTTAGGTTAGGTTCTTTAAGGTTTTCTAAGTTGGAAAATTTTCAATTTTTTTTCTAACAAAAATTCACATGCTATTTTCATTTCACAGAAATTAAGTGGTCCTATCATCTTAGCTACCTTCATAAACATGGTAATCTGAAGAAAAATTCCAAATAATCATAAAACTCCTTTTAAGACAAATTTATCTTTCTTTAAGGTTGGCTGTCTGTAATGACCAAGCATACAGAAAAGTTGCCCCTCCAGTTCGGCTAAGTACCCTCAAATTTTCCTGCCAGAGGTGCCCTACAGGTGCTTTTGTACTGGCACCCCTCCAAAGAATGGCCCCCTTCAGACAAATGCCCCATGACAATTCCTGGATCCACTCCCGATAGCTTGATAGCCCTAATCAATCTTGGCTTGCTCTGGAGGTCAAGAGGGACATCCATTGGTGACTGGGCTTTAATTGAGTATGTCCCCTCCTTTCTTCCATTGACAGACGTCAATAAAGCAGGCAATTTACAAGATGGTATTGAATGATGTGAAGTGCAACTTTAACCAACAGCCCTGACTATCAACAGCTGGGTAATCAGGTTAAGAATGAAGTCACATTGAGATTGACCCCCCCCCACCGGTACAAGGGGCAAACACCTTAACTAAACATGCCAATTGGCCCAGATGGAATCTGCTGGAATATGTGATGTAGAGCAAGCCAACATGCTCAAATACCATACCAGATGAATAAGTTAAAAAATGGAATATAGGCATATATTTGTTTTTTGTTACTAAACCTGGCTTTGGTTTTTCATGCCTGACTGTCTACCCTGTCTTCTTCCCATCTTTCACTATTCCCAAGTAGCCTTCTTCTTCACTTCAACACAGTTAATGGAAGGTACTTTTAGGACACTAGAAAGTTGTTAGGTAAGTTTGAACAAGTCCAGTTCATAGACATAAAGACATAAAAGATCAGTGCAACTATGAGCCACAAGGGCCCTTCTTGGTTGCACTCTGTACACTGAACCAGTTGTCCATCAAATGTGTTGATCAACTCTCCCTGGAATACATAAAAACAAGCCCCCTATTCTTATAATGATTGTCTATGCTGTTCTTAAAGATGTGTGTTGCTGTGTTGCTACTGACAATGGTTTCTGGCAGCTGGTTCCAGTGTTCTACTATCCTGTTGGTGAAGAAGGACTGGCTTAACCTTGTCCTGCTGTGATTAACTTTAATTTTGAATTGATGACCTCTAATTGCATCATTTCTGTTAATTTCAAGCAGTTCCCTGAGATAACCCTGTTCCTGACCATGAACAAATTTAAAGACCTCGATGAGATCTCCTCTCAGCCTTCTATATCTAAGTGAAAACATATTCAATTTCTTCAATCTTTCCTCATATGCCAGGTTGCCCATACCATTCACCATTTGTGTTGCCCTCTTTTGTACTCTCTCTAAAAGCCAACAATCTTTTCATAACTAGGGGACCAAGCTTGGACACAATATTCCAGATGTGGCCTGACATATGCACAATAAAGCTTCCTGATGACTTCCTCACTTGTGTATGATACATTGGTGCATCACTGTGTATGATACTATGAACTGGTGCATCACCAGGCCTGGTGCCATAGTTAGATACCTGGTCCCAATGGTGGCACAGGCCACCAGTGAGGACCAGTTTAGTACAGTTATAGTGCAGGTAGGAGTGAACAACGTAGGTCCTGCTAGGGAGTGAGGAGCTGCTGCAGGACTACAGGGCCCTTCTGGCCACCCTGAAGCAGAGCAAAGGCAGAGTTATTGTGACAGCTATTCTGCCCAGGGCTGAATTCTCCCCTGAGTGGAGCTCTAGGGCACTGGCAGCCAATGCCAGGGGTGGGTAGGCTCTGCAATGAGTTAGGTTTGACCGTTGTTGACAAGTGGTGCAGGTTTTATGGTTCATGGGACCTCTATCAAAGGAATGGCCTGCACTTCTCCGAGAAGGGGGTGCAAGTGTTAAGTAAAGTGTATGAACATGTCCTTCAGGGAAACTAGATAATGGGGTGGGGAGGGAAGAAGTGGCATTACCATCTCATGCATATGCCAATAGTGACAGCATAGGCAATAGAACCTCACAGTCAGCAAATAGGGATGGCAGTAGATCAAGGGGGCAGAGTGGTAGCTCATCCAGAGATGATAGAGCTACTCAGCATGAAATCCAAAGATGGTTATGGAACATTTCTTAAGTGTATGATGCTTAATGCTCAGAGTATTCGATCCAAATTTGACGAGTTCAAGTGTTATGTTGCTGATGAGGAACCAGATTTTGTTTGCATTACTGAGGCATGGGTCAGTGAGGGGTATTTTGGGTTAACTTGCAGGACTATGAGATCCAGGGATACAATATGTTTTCATGCAATAGGGGTCCAGCAGTGAAAGGGGGTGGTGTAATGCTCTATGTGAATAGCTTATTTAGTTCTCAAAAAGTAGCAGATGGGGTAAAAAATGTGTCTGTGGAGTCCATTTGGTTGTTGGTTGGTTATTGGTTTTACGACACGTCGGCCGTTAGGTCATATAGCGTCACCAATCTCTCACGCCGATTGGTCGCGGGCGAAGAGTAGCGACAGGTGAGATTCGAACCCACAATCTTTCGATTGCGAGACGAGCATCTTACCCCTAGACCACTCGTCCCCTGAGTCCATTTGGCTTGATGTTTCTGTGGGAAAAGGCAACAGCAATAAACTGAGAATAGGAGCTTTGTACCGATCAGGAACCTTGCCACATTCTCAGCAACTGGAGCTTGATAAGGTGATTTGTGAGGAAATCAGTAGAAACTTTCAGAGGAAATGCCTTATTCTTGGTGACTTTAATCTAAAAGGATATGAAATGTTGGTGTTGGCTCCCCAGCATGTAAACTGTTTAGGAATTGCCTTGAAGAGGACCTGTTCTTACACCAGTTTGTAACAGAACCAACTAGGCAGGGCTCATTCTTGGACCTTGTCTTCTCGGGTTTAAGTGATTTAGTTCAAGACTTGACTGTAGGAGAAACTCTGGGAAGAAGTGACCATAACATAGTGAGATTCAAGGCACATGTAGCAGGGACAATCAAGGATAATTTGGCAAAGGTTCCAAATTTTAACAGGGCAGACTTTGACTGCATGAGAGCAGCTTTAAGTGCCATAAAACTGGAAGAAGAATTATCCGATTTAAATACCTGTCAAATGTGGGAAAAGTTCAAATCTTACTTGAGGGAGATTCAGATTAGACATGTCCCCCAAAAGCAAAGGCGCAAAAGAAGAGTAGGAAAGCCAGCATGGCTTACACCAGATTTGACAAAAGCAATTTAGGCTTAGAAAGATGCATTTAGAGTATTTAAGGAAGCTTCAAATATAGTAAATCTAAGGTTGTATCAAAAAGCTAGAGACGCTGTGGAACAGAAAACCAGAGCAGCAAAGCGAGCAAAAGAATTGGATTTGGCTAGGAACTGTAATGGGGACAGTAAAAAGCTCTTTAGTTTCTACAAGCTAAGTAAAGTTTCAAGCATAATTGGTCCACTGGAAGTAAATGGGATTATATTGAGTGAGGATAGTGAGATGGTTGAGGAATTGAGCAAGCAGTTTAAATCAGTGTTTACATTGGAGGATGTGGCAAATCTGCCAACTGTGAACCACAGCCCAGCAACAGGTGATCAGTTACATGATGTTGATTTCATTGACAGTGATATTGTTTTGAATTATGTCAGGAAAATAAAGCCAAGCAAGGCAGCAGGACCTGATGGAATCTATGCTAGGGTATTGCGGGAAGCTGAAAAAGAATTGGCAATTCCACTCAGTATAATATTTTGTAGATCAGTTTCACAAAATGGAATTCCAACCGATTGGAAAAGGGCAAATGTAGTTCCTATTGTCAAGAAAGGAGAAAGAGGGAAAGTTGAAAAGGTACTTGCAAGGTACTCTGCAAGGTACTTGAATCAATTATCAAGGATAAAATAGTTAGTTTTCTGGAAGGAAACAGAGTGATTCAAGATACTCAACATGGGTTTAGAAAAGGGCGATCCTGTCTCACAAATCTCTTGGACTTTTTTAATTTTGCTAAAAAAAATTAAAAAGGAAATCAGGTTGATTTTTGGGTCTCAAAAATCTCTTGGACTTTTTAATTTTGCTACAGAACAATTTGATAAGGGAAATCAGGTTGATGTAGCATATCTTGACTTTAGCAAGGCCTTTGACAACGTACCTCATAAACGGTTAATGATGCAGCTTCAGGCCCATGGTATTGTGGGTAACATCCTAAAATGGATAGGGTTGTGGCTTTCAGATAGACAGCAGAGATTGATGCTAAATGGTACAATATCATCATGGCAAAATGTTCTTAGTGGAGTCCCCCAAGGGTCAGTACTGGGACCACTATTGTTCATTATGTTTGTAAATAACATTGAAAGTGGCCTAAGCAGTAAGGTTTAGAAATTTGCAGATGCTTTGAAGGTCTTTAGGGCAATAACAGGGCACAATGAGCAGGTCTTGCTGCAGAAAGACTTAGACGAGCTTGTGAAGTGGTCCGAAAAATGGCAAATGAAATTTAATTTTGATAAGTGCAAAATCATGCATGTAGGTAGGCAGCATATCAAGGCTCCATACTTGATGGGTGGCCAAGTACTATCTGTGACTCAGCAGGAGAAGGACTTAGGTGTTATTTTTAACACAAAATTGGGGGCATCAGAACAGACCAAAGAAGCCAGGAAGAAGGCACTAAGAATGCTTGGGGAAATAAATAGGAATGTATCATACAAAAGTGAGGAAGTCATCAGGAAGCTTTATTGTGCATATGTCAGGCCACATCTGGAATATTGTGTCCAAGCTTGGTCCCCTAGTTATGAAAAAGATTGTTGGCTTTTAGAGAGAGTACAAAAGAGGGCAACACAAATGGTGAATGGTATGGGCAACCTGGCATATGAGGAAAGATTGAAGAAATTGAATATGTTTTCACTTAGATATAGAAGGCTGAGAGGAGATCTCATCGAGGTCTTTAAATTTGTTCATGGTCAGGAACAGGGTTATCTCAGGGAACTGTTTGAATTTAACAGAAATGATGCAATTAGAGGTCATCAATTCAAAATTAAAGTTAATCACAGCAGGACAAGGTTAAGACAGTCCTTCTTCACCAACAGGGTAGTAGAACACTGGAACCAGCTGCCAGAAACCATTGTCAGTAGCAACACACTGAAAATCTTTAAGAACAGCATAGACAATCATTATAAGAATAGGGGGCTTGTTTTTATGTATTCCAGGGAGAGTTGATCAACACATTTGATGGACAACTGGTTCAGTGTACAGAGTGCAACCAAGAAGGGCCCTTGTGGCTCATAGTTGCACCGATCTTTTATGTCTTTATGTCGTTACATCTACAGCAGAAAGTAATTTTCGCATACCGAGGTTCCAAAACTATAAGGGATCTTGACCACGTGACGTTCAATATCATTAAATCAAGCATACTTCACGGAGAAGTGTCGTTGTCCTGGAAACATGCTAACGCAACATAAGCTGCCAAATGCGCCACGGCGATATCACCAGCTGACTCACCCAATCGCAATCCTCCCGGCAATAACGAACTGGCATATCGAACACGTCCCTTAGTAGTTATACATAATTTTTTTACACGAAGACAATTTTGTCACGCAACTTCCAACAGATACCAAAAACATTACCACTTTCTTTCATTGATCCGCGGGTACATATATAGTTTTCTGTGATGTCATTTGGAGAACAAATTATACCTGGTGGTTTGAATGGTTTCCCCTTGAATGGTATGAAATTGAATCTCCTTGAATGGTATGAAATAGCCTTGGATTTCCCATGATCTTTGTCCACCGGTTGGTACGTTCATCAAGTCCTCGGTGGGAATAAAGACAATTCTGCGTTCTTTTTTGCCCTTGAGGAACAACAAGTTGAAGCACGGAGGGCAGCTCTTGCGCGTAAAGAATATGTCCTTCGGTGCTGGAGGAAAGTGGGAATGATGGTGCAGACCGGTGCCCAATGATCCATGCAAGCAAGGAATTTATTTTATTGTGCTGGCTATGCCAGCTGACCAGGTTTACGTACCTAGGTAGGTAGGTAGGTGCCTACCTACCACAGGGTTCTGTCTATGCTTTGTAATCCTAAATGTGGACAAGAATTTGTGGAGTAATAAAATATGGAGAGGGTGCTTTTCTTTCAGCCTGCGACATCTGAATCTCTGCTTGTGCTATCCAGTGAGTCTTGAGCATTTTATTGCAGAGCTGTTAATTGTCGAACCATACCATTCAACCTCCAGATAAGAAGGATGAGATAATAATTTGCTGGAGAGGATGATGTTCTGGGTGCCAAAAATCTAGCAATAATCAATGTTTTCTATTGTACCTTGTCGACATTCCCAAGATACAAATTAGGTTCAACTTCAGGCAGCAGGTCGACTTTATTTGATGTGGATTTAATACATCTAGTTGTGCCACTGAAATTTTCAATGATGTAATGTCAATAGGTATTACCATTCCAATTATGTCTATTACTACTGAATCATAATCTTTGTGTGCTGCTGTAACCACAAAAGGTATTGGGTATTGTTATCACATCCTTCACAACTGCATCATTGCTATTTGTGGCCAATTGGATTTCAGCAAAATTTGGCCATCCATGACACCTAGACAAATATGTTGGCAATGTTAGATCAACTCGTATTCATGCTGTTACCCTTAAGCCAGCCAAGACAACATGGTAAATTTGTGCTTGGAAGGTGTTTTTTTTATTATTCTTGGACCTTATTTTTTGCAGTGCAATAGTTGTGAAGGTGACCAAGATCATGGGACCATCCATTTTCTGTGCAAATGCTTGCTTTTCAGTTTGGAATCAAAATAACACTAAAAAGAAGCCTTGAGTCAGGTAACAGTAAAAAAGTGAATGCTTAAAAAAATATAAATAACAATTAAAATAACCTGACCTCCCTTTGAATACAAAAATCAAGGAAGGAATCTGGAAAATGTTAAACAATGTTTTCTTCAAATTACCCAACTTATAAAAACTTAACACAACCTAATGAAACCTAACATAATATGCTTTGAAAAAAAAACAGTTTCCCATTTTGTTTTGAGAATTTTAATGATTTTTCTAAAACACTTCCAGCTTATGAAACCAAGACTAACCTAACCAAACTAGTATTATTGCAGTTTAAGGTAATCGCGAAACAAGTTGTGCACACATTCTACTTCATAAAAAATACAAAGGGGTTAGTTTTCGTTAAGGTAGGTTAGGTTAGGCTTTTGTTGTAAGTTATGCTTTTTTGGGAAAAATGTGAAATTAAAAAAAAATGTTGAAGTATTCTTTGTTCAAAAACAGTTTAGGCTGCGTTAGGTTAGATTTGGTTCGGTTTTTTGCTTTTCAATTTTTTAAAATAAAATAATTGTTTGCAAATTATCCATTTTTAACAGATAATTTGTATTGCATGGAAAGCTAGGCTAGGTTAGGTTATGTTACATATTTGTTCTTTGTTATGAATGTTACTTTGTATGCTATATTACAACAACTTTGTATGCTACTTACTTACAACTTTGTATGCTATACTTTGTATGCAGGGGTGTCGATTTTTGAAAAACATTGGGGGGGGGGGGGCGAAGTGCCAACGCACTAGACCCCCCCGAAAAAAAAAACTCATCGGGTTTAGCCCACTATATTTTCAGATCTCAGAAATGGTAATTTTTTATTCGACGATGTGTATGTTTATGTTTATTCAGCATCCTCACCGATGGGGAAAATCGTCCAATAACTGGTGAAGTCACATAATTAAAAGAGCAGTGCTCAGTACATTTCAACATAACAACTCTTGGTTGGTTATTGGTTCTACGACACGTCGACCGTTGTGTCATATAGCGTCGCCAATCTCTCACGCCGATTGGTCGCGGGCGAAGAGTAGCGACAGGTGAGACTCGAACTCACGAACATAACAACTCTGAGTAATAGCATGCGACTGCAGTGCCATATAGTGGGCTCGGATCTATCGTCACCGTCGCCGTCACTGTTACCCTCCTCCTCACTCCACACACCAACAAACACACACCGGCTTAAATAAAAATACTTCAGCGATCAGATGCAGGCTAAAACACACCGGCATTGATGAAGCATCACAGCACAGCAGACCTGAACGGTGATGACGATGGGTGAAAGTATTTCCTTGGTGCCTAACGTTAGGGAAGGGAATTTTTCCATTTAGTACGCCACTGCGGCTGCTCAACGTGTTTTTTTCTGCAGATTGCACGATCGAGAGTAGAAAGGCCCTTCGGATAATTTTCTTTCGGGACCCATTCTTAATTTTCCGGTGCTCTGGTCGATTCGATGGAGTCCCCTTCTGGTTTTTGTGGTGAAGTCTATTTTTATAAGCCCCCTGCAGGCTATTTTTGGAACCCGGTACGATTCTTCTGACTCTCGGTGCGTTTTTTCCGGTGCCCAAACAGGTTTCTTTTCCGGCGTCCGATGACTTCTTATTTTGTGGATCCTTGACGCAATTTTTCCGTCCGCAAGGTGACATTCCGGGTATATATTGGTACTTGGGAAGCCAGCTGCAACTTGTGGGGCTCCGGCACGACGCTTTGGCCCCAGTGAGATTTTCAAGAGAAGCGGCGTGAATTTGTTTTTGTCTAAGTGCGATTTTTGGGGCCCCGTCGTCACTTGTTGGGATCCCTTGCGGTGGCTACGACACGTTTGTGGGGGCCCAACAAGTTTTGTGGGCTTTTGAAGCTATTGTTGAGATCCCAGATTGATTTTCCGTGTCCGGACTGTTTTTCATTCACCCGGCTTCAGTTGTTGGGTGATCTCAACGAGACTTTTAGAGCCCCGGTGGGACCTGTCAGGCCTCTGGCGTGATTTTCAGGGGCCCGGGTGATAGTTCTTAGTACCCCAGTCTCGGCGTGATTTTCAGGAGGCCCCGGCCCGACCGTTTGTGGCCCCCGTCGTGATTTTCTTGAATCCCGGCACGACTTGTTTGCGGCCCCAACGTGATTATCAGGGGCCCAGGTGCAAACTTTTGAGGCCCCAGCGTCATTATCGGGGCCCATGCGCTACGTTTGGGGGCCCCCAATGTGATTTTTCTGAGCCCCGGTGCGATTTTTGGTGGACCGAGTGAAATTTTTAGGGAGCATAGCGCATTTTTTTTCCTAAGCTCGGCGGATTCTTGGGGGCCCACAACCTATCAGGGGGAGGGGGGTGAGGAAACTTCCCACAATTCCCCCTCCCCATTCGGTATGTCACTGTGCCATGCAATGATGCAACATAAGAATCCAGGAATAGTTCATCTGTTTCATCACACATGTGATTTCAGCTCCCCAGTTATCCAGACAGTTTGAGGAAAGTCAAACATCTGCTTCATGGATCAGCAAGGATGGATTGTAAGGCAACAAGGATACCATGGAATTCCGGTCACAGTAGTTATGCTGCAATACATACCTTCTTCAACACACTGCTTTGGAGATGGATGAGCTCCTGAAGTTTGGTCAGGGTTGGAGTTGGAGGTGGATGGAGCAACACTGTGAAGGACATAACATATGGTTCAAGAGACTTGTTTCCATTAACAATACAGGGGATGAAGTAACATTTTCATTGACTTCTATCGTTTTCATTGGCTTCATGGATTTCTATGGTGTCCTGAGTAAGTAGGACAATCGAGATGGGTTTCTGTTATATGCATTGTAGAAGCAATGTTATAATGTAGCTTTTATGCCCCAGTGAGAATGGTATGGATTCACTCATGAGTGAATTTGCAAACATACTGATATATCAGTTAACAACAATGCAGGGAGCTATGTGATCAACATGGTCTGTGCCCTAAAGCCCAAATAACTAAGTAACAATGCAGGGAATCTGCTGCATAACAGTTTGACGATAAATTAGCCATGATATATGGCATCATATTTTACAATAGTGAGCTATATTTTGTGTACAAACATCAGGACATTAAAAATGTTAATTAACGTTACATACATCAGTTCATAACAAGTGTCAGCAATACATTTCCTTCATGTGCTTTAAACATGATTTAAGAAAGCACTGTCATCGATTTTAAACTTGCAAAAAGAGTGGGGCGCCTGGCATTTTGAGTGCTATTAGAGTGAATTTGCTGTCTTGTTAGTGAACTGACCACTTATTGAGATATAAGTACTTTAACTTTGCCTGCTTCCATCATGAAAATTTGTTATTTTCCAATACATCAGAAATCATCAGAATAACTTCTTGTCCACAAACCGGTGTATGCATATCTATGAATTTCTCATATTTATTAACACAAATGATGCAGATCTGATTTGCAAATTTATAACTCAGAAAATGTTATCAGCATAGGATTCCATTCCTGAAAATATAGTACTTTCAACATGTTATTGTTCTTTGTGAGGCAATAAGTGCAATGCTCTCATGCAGCATGCAGATGGAGGTTCATCACGTGCACCAGGTAGCACAAAAACAGATATTATTGCAGTCTAAGGTAACCACAAGACAGGTTTTACACCCATTTTACCTCCACGAATCATTCAAAGGAGCTAGGTTTTGCCTAGTTGCGTTCGGCTAGGCTTTTGTTGTAAGTTAATAAATGAAAAAAGTCTTCAAAAACGGTTCAAGCTAGATTAGGTTATGTTAGACTTTTTAAGTTCAAAATGTTTGAGAAAAAAAATGGGGGGGGGGGGGGGAATTTGGCATAAAAATAATCATTTCTTTCATGGAAGTCTAGGCTAGGTTAGGTTAGGTTATGTTACATGTTTTTTTTTATCTGAACATTATTTTTCATCCTATATTACTCAAATCCAAGCCCCCTTTTCCATGTTATTTTTCCTCACAATTGAAAAGTGTGCATCTGCAGAGGAAATAAGCGGTTACATCATGTTCAGTACATTAACAAACACTGCATTAAAAAAGAAATTCAAAGAAGTCAGAGAGTACCATGAGCTGAAAAATTACCAAAAGGCCAGGTATTATCGCAGTTTAAGGTAACCACAAGACAAGTTTTACACACATTTTACGTCCATAAAGCATACAAAGGGGTGAGGTTTGTCAGGTTAGGTTAGGCTTTTGTTGTAAGTTATAAAAAAATCATTTGTTGGTAAATAATTTTTGTTGATGATTTTTCTACCAAAAAAATAATAAACGGTTCAGGCTAGCTTAGGTTCGGTTTTTTAAGTTGAAAATATTTGAGAAAATGACTCGAAAATTTAAATAAAAAACAATTAATTTCTTGTATGGGAAGTTGAGCTATGTTAGGTAAGGTTATCATACATCTTGAACATTATTTGCATGCTATATTACCTTACTCCACACCCTTTTTTTGTGTTATTTTTTACTCCCAATTGAAAGGCATGCATTTGCAGAGGAAAGGACATTAGATTTGTGCTTTTATGTGTTTTATTAATATTCTTTTATTTAAATTTCCAATGCAATGTTTATGAATGTCACTAAGCTGATGGCACTACTCAGTTTCTGTGCAAATGCTTACTTTCCAGGTTGTGAGCAAAATAACGTTAAAAATGGGCTTTGAGTTAGGTAACATAGCAGTTAAAATAAATACCTTAAAAATTCAACATAACCTAATGTAACCTAGCCTAAGCTGACCTTGGAGAAAACAACTATAAAAACAAGATTGGAAAAATATCTGGCAATTTATTTTCTTGAAATTTTACAAATGAAAAAACCTAACCCAACCTAATCTAACCAGAATTATTGTGCTTTAAGGTGGTAACAAGGCAAGTTATTACACATTTTCCTCCATAAAGCAAACAAATGGGCTATGTTTGGTGATGTTAGATTAATTTAAGTGTTTTAAGTTCGACATTTTTTGCAAAAATTGTTCCAAAATTTGAAAGAAATAGATCTTTTTTCTTTAATAGCAGCTGATGTTAGATTAGGTTAAGTTGGGTTACATTTTTTTATTGTAAAAAAAATACATTGCTTGAAATTTTACAACTTGATGTTTTGGTTTTGTTTTTCTCCAAGAGCAGGTTAAGCTAGGTTAGGTTAGGTTATGTTGATTTTTTTTATTTAAAAAAAATACTTTACCCTATGTCACCTAATTCAAAGCTTTTTGTTGGTGTTATTTTTCCCACAACCTGAAATGTAGACATTTGTATATAAAATGAGTGGTCCCATCATCTGATTCACATTCATAAACATTGCATTGAAATGATACATTCCACGAATTCATAAAACACATTGAAACACGAATTTACCAAAATGAGCAGTAACATCATGTTCATCACATTCCTAAACATTGCATGGAAAAAAATTCATCAGAAATTACCTTAAGCTGTAAATTTACCAAAAGGTGTGCCAACCCCTGGACGGAAATGCAACACTAGGTGCCACAATCCTGGACAGACAGGGCATTAAGAGCAGTGGAATGAAAACATTAATAAAAGTAAACTAAAAACAGCTCTTCTTGAAGACAAACGTGGTAGTTATGTGATATTAACATGGAAACCCTGAGCACAAATCAGAAAAAAACATGGACTGGACTTTTTCAACTTCTTTACCTGCCTGCCAACTTCTTCAACTACTGTTCCTTTGGGAATTAAATCTCAGCAAGCTATTTATTCACTATTTAAAATCACACCAATCCGCAGATACATCAGAATGTGCGAAGTACAAAAAACGAATCAGTACGACGTCACATAAGATTGGCCTCCGGATTAAACACTGCGCGCAATTGCACCACAAATGTCTTACCTCCGTCACATTCGTCACTGTAACCTCCAATTTAGAATTTAGCGCTGGAATTTCTGTAACTGGAATTTTTTCTTTGGATGTTACGATGTTGGATGTTCTGAGGAACGCCCATCACGATGTGTGACATTTAATACGCGCTAGTGTCTATCGATACAAATCGACGCCCCTGCTTTGGAGAAAAAAAATAGAAACAAAAATTAAGCAATATATATTCTGAAAATTGTATAACTTGAACAACCGAACCCAACTTACCCGACCCTAATGTCAGCTGGTTTTGAAGGAAAATTTCCGATGTTATTTTATTTTTGAACATGATTGAACAATTTTTCCAAGGTAAACAACTAAACCAGCCTAACCTAGCTAAATCGGTATTATTGTGCTTTAAGGTGGTAACAAGACAAGTTTTTACACACATTTGCCTCCATATAGCAAGCAAATCGGTTAGGTTCGGTTAAGTTAGGTTAGTTTAGGCTTTTCAAGTTGGAAAACTTATTAAAAAAATCCAAAAATGTTTCCCCCAAAATTACAAATTATTTGGTAACCTTCCAGTCTAAGGTGTTCTTTTTTCCTTTAAGACAAAAAAAATATGCAGAATATCATGTTTATGAAGGTGACTAAGATGATTGGACCCACTTATTTTCTGTGCTTACTTTTCAGGTTGTGAGCAAAATAATGCTAAAAAGGCTTTGAGTTCGGCAACATCGCATAAACATAAATGTTTTTTTCATGGAACAAAACCTAACTTAGCCTATCCTAACCTATCTTTTGAGAACAAAAATTAAACTAAATTAAAATTTCACTTAATTTATTTTCTGAAAATTCTCAACCTTAAAAAAGAAACCTAACCGAGCCTAACCTAACCTAAGCTGATTTTGAATAAAAAATTATATTTTTTTGTGAACATGTTTGTAATTTTTTTTCGGAAGCTTTTGGGTATTATTGTGCTTTAAGGTGGGAACAAGAAAAGTTGTATGGGCGCTGTATGACCAACGCAGTCAATGCGCCCGTAATCCCAAATAACCAACGAACCAACCCAGAAAGATGTAAGCTGTACTTCCACAGTGGAGGGAATTCCAGCTATTTTGTTTGTTTTTGCACACAATTTTACATTTTTCAGCAAAAGGTGGAGTGTCAGTCCACTATCTAATCCAAATCTGTTTCTAGTCAGTACAAAATGTGCTGGTTAACATCAATGTTTCTACTTAGCACGGTGTTTTTCATTTTTTCCCTTTAGCTTTCTTATCAGCATAAAATAGCATAGGTTATTGGGGGGGCCCAAATCAACATTGGGGGGGGGGGCCAAGATCAACATTGGTGGGGCCATAGCCCCCACAAAAGGATACAAATCGATGCCCCTGCATACATGCATGATTTTGCACTTCTCAAAATTTAATTTCATCTGCCATTTTTTGGACCACTTCACAAGCTCTTCTAAGTTTTTCTGCAGCATGTACCTAGGTGCCTAGGTACCAGGTAAATATCAAGCTGATAGTGTGATGAGTGGGTTGTTGAGGTTAATTATAGTTTGTATATCCACACTCTCAATGATAACTGATTGTTGTTCACGGGACTGGATTGTATGCAAGTTTGACAATGACAATTGGTTTTTGTGCACATCATTTTGAATTTTGTAGCAAAAGGTGGAGAGTCAGTCCACTATCTAACCCAAATCTGTTTTTTTATTACAAAATGTGCTGGTTGACATCAACTACATTTTCTATGTACCTAGCATGGTGTTTTCCTTCTTTTTCCCTTCAACTTTTTTATGAGCATACAAATAGCATATGTTATTGGGGGGGCCAAATCAACATTGGGGGGGGGGCAAGATCAACATTGGTGGGGCCGTGGCCCCCACAAATGGATACAAATCGACGCCCCTGCCATCTAGACATTAGGGGGATGTCCCCATCCTAGCCCCGCCTTCAGCGCCTAAAATATCACACAAACTATAACGTACAATTCCCTTTACGTAAACGTCCACATGTTTGCACCTTGATCGCAAACACCCGCTTTTATAGTCAGACATGTAACGTACTCGCTTCAAAGGTGGCGCAAATGACCTCTGTGGTCCGGTACGCCTGAAAAAGTCACTCCCCCACTCACGTGCAGTGAAATTTAAACTTGCCTGATGCTACCAATTTCTGCAATATACGAATGAAAACCTGTGACGTCATCAAGGTTTGAATGCGAACTTTGGTGTACCTTTTAAAATTATGGTATTTTTGCGGCGTTTAATAATGGTGTTTTTGCGGCGTTTAATAATGGTGTTTTTTTGCAGCGTACGAGACATTGGTCTTGTCAAGGCTATTTCTTGTATAGCATTGGTCGTGTATGACTGTAAGGTTTGCTTAAAAGTCATGTGAGCCATAGCTTTCTTTTTTTTATTCTTTTAGGAATACCAATTATAATGCAGTGGCCATGCAGCTTCTTGCTGACTTTTCTCTGTCATGGTATCATATACTGGCAGATTTGCCCACGCATGGCTCTCGTTGTTCCCCATATCAATATTGAATGCATGCATTGTCATTGGGCATTTAGGTAGGTACCTAGGTAAATATCAAGCTGATGGTGTGATAGGTGGGCGGCTGAAGATAATTATAGTTTGCATATCCACAATCTCAAGGATGATTGTCATTGTTGTTCACTGGACAATGCAGGTTTGACAATGACTGGAAATTAAGAATGGATTTTTTCCTGTTTAAGCTCATATGCGTGTGGTTTTGCCATTGGTGGTGTGTACAAACATCAGTATGACAATCCAATTGTTGTTTTGTGGCTTAACATTTTTTTAAAAGACAATCTGGTTGAAAATGCATCATCAGCGAATCTTAACATTTTATGCCGTAAGTTTTCCTTGCACAGTGGAGGGAAATCTAGCTATTTTGTTTTTTTTGCACATAATTTTGAATTGTGTAGCAAAAGTTGGATACTCAGTCCACTATCTAATCCAAATCTGTTCTTTTTCAGTACAAAATGTGCTGGTTAACCTCAACTAAGTTTTCTATGTACCTTACAGTGTTTTTCTTCTTTTTTTCCTTTAGCTTTTTATCAGCATAAAAATAGCATGTGTTATTGGGGGGGGCCCAAATCAACATTGGGGGGCCAAGATCAGCATTGGGGGGGGCCATGGCCCCCGCAAAAGGATACAAATCGACGCCCCTGTTTGTATGATATTGCCGCCTCCAGCGGCGGCTCCCCAAAAATATTTGGTGGATTTGATGGTGACAATACTTACGATTCGAAACGTAAAAAGTGCTACTCTCCAATTTCTAGCTGAAATATGTATCAACTGCAACGAGGATCAAACATGCTTTTTCAACACGGCGAAGCAAGCGTGTGAGGAACTTGTTCTACTAACCATATATGCAAAGAATTTGAGACAGCTCACAGGTTCGTCGGTGACACTTTCGGCATTTTTTCACCCCTGTAGCTCACCTTCCACCTCCCCCTCTGCACACACAACCTGGGATGCCCAGATTTAGCATAGGAATCGATAAGGATCTCGTTATTTAAGCGAGGAATACGCTATGCTTATGACATCAGTCATGCATCGTCGATGCATCCACTATGGTTTGCGGAACGGCAACCGGGAACCTGCCCATTCCCCTCCACGGGATACCTTGACTTCAAACGAGAGTCAATATGGACCGCTCGATATAGCCCCTTTGAAAGCAGTTCTAGCGCCCCCCCCCCCCCCTATGCTGGCGCCTACACCGGGCATGGATACACGGAAAATCCACATGCACTGAATACCCCCCCCCCCAACCCCAACCACGCACACATACATACACGGGAAGTCCACGTAATAATAATATTGGAATTTTCACTATTCGTGCACGCATACATACATACGTAGCTTTAAATTACTGCACAAATTGGTTGTAAGATCACCGTTGCATTCCATGTGTGTGAATAGACTATGGCATGAAAATAATTGTTGTGTTTGACGGCCTAGTTAAAGGAAAATAAGAGCTAATTTCATGTATTTAATTAAAGACCATATCAAGAAAACAATTTTGAACAACAATCAGGTAGTTCCCAGCCTCTAGCACCTTTTGTTTTAGCTCTATTAATTTGTGTAGGACTGCACCTCACGCCTCAAGTGCTAAGGCAATGGGTGTTTTTCAAGGTCATTCTTGTTTACGCTTCGGGCCGCTCTGGAGGATAGTCGGCTGGCTTTATTGTCCAACCGGACTCGACAGGACTTGGGTCGGCCCAGGGGGTGCGCTCCAGCATTTTAGTCGAACCCGACTGGCACAACCACAAAACTGCGGGTTAAGAAACGGGACAGCGAGTACCCGCGGCCGGCCATATTTACTTATACAAGAAAAGCCACGACCATCAAAATACTAAGAGAAAGGATCCACCTCCTTTACGTCCTCATTTCCGGTCGCACTGTACATAATTCCCTAGGCAAGTTTAGTAATTATACCTACTAAAGTTCCGGAAGTTTATTTAATATTCCTACTAAACTCATTGTCCCTCTTATTAAATATACCTACGAAACCTCGAGGATGTGTTGGCCTGTCTCATCATACTGCTACCACCCGTGGCCAACATATCCTCGGAGATCTTTCCCACCAATAGGTCATAAGTGCACCTGGTGCGTTTATGACGATATAAGGGCATAATCAAGCTTAATAAATCAAGCTTCTTTATGACGAATAATGAAGATGTTCAATGCGCATGCGCATATCGCCATTGACTTCCGGTTTCTGGAATTGGCGTCTTCCGGTCATTCCCGCGACCTTGGCGTGTTGGTCCAATTTGGGGGAGAAATGCCAACATTTAAGATTTTGTCGCTTTGGCGGTGTTTGAATTCTGCGCAGCTGTGGGTGAGTGCAGTTAGTTATCAAATTATGCGTACCAAGAGTGAATTGCTTAGGTTAGTTTAGGCTAGGTTAGATTATGCTACGTTACGTTACGCTACGTTACGTTGGGTTAGGTTAGGTTAGGTTGGGTTAGGTTATGTTCGGTTATGTTAAGTTAGGTTATGTTAGGTTTGGTTAGTTAAGTTATGCGTGCTAAAAGTGAATTGGTTAGGTTAGGTTCGGTTTAGGTGAGGTTGTTTCGCATTCGGTAGGCAGGGACCGATGCAATTTGGCAAAAACGGACGGTTTTCCCTATAGATTGTGCTTGATTTTGTTTAACCTACAGGTTTTCCAAGCGGCTTGGTTTTTTCTCGTCTCAGGATTCTCCAAGCTCTTTGGCCATATGCGCATGCGCATTAGTCATCTCCATTTCCCCCTTATTCGTCATAAAGTGGTTTCATTCTTCCCCCCATATCGTCATAAACGCGCGAAGTACACTTATGACAAATTATTGGGAAGAACGTTCGAGGATTTGCTGCCGTGGCAACGCGCGATTCCTGCGGCGTCGGACATGAATGCAGTCAGCGTGGGTCCAAGCAAAAAGTCCCAGTGTTAGGGAAAAAAATGGCTAATAACCGTGGACAATATTCTTGAAGCTTTCAAATTAACCCGATTTTGTCCCATTTTCATGGTATTTAAGATCGGAAATGTCGTGTGGAATACACGGAAGTTTGTCCGGAGCGCCTACGTGACTGAGTCCAGCCCATGTGACGTCACTGGTTGCCGAACGATATTGAAGGGGCCCGGTTACGGACGCACCTGGCTGCAAATATTCCTTGTCGTGAATAAATATTCAATTAAGCCAGAGGCATGAGGTTTTCTGTGTGAAAGAGTATTAAATCGGGTTCATAAATTGTTGAATTTGTTCTTTATCACATGTGTGACACACCAGCTACGGATAATTATACGAGATGGGGTATATTTATAGAGAAGTCTTGTATTCTATTTCTTTGCCAAATGAAAACTAGGTAATCATTTGCAGATCAAATGAGTGGTCGCATCATCATTTTACGTTAACATAATCATAAGAATAAAAAAAATCACATCAAATCAGCGTCAAATCATCAAAGAATCACAAAAATCAAAAGAATCAAGATTTACCTTCATTTCCAATAATACAACAAAATGGTACAGATACCCCTAGTTAAAAAATCCCATTGGATTGACCCATCAAATTGCTTAGGATTGTCCATGTCAGGATATGAAACATTCCCCATGACACAATCGTGTGGGAATCCCATGCAGTTCCCTATGGGAATCCACAACAGGATTCCTACACAGTCTCCGATGGATTTTATGCTATTCCCAGGGTGAATTCTCCAGGAATTCCCACAGAAATCCCAGTGGGAAAGCCCAGCCCCTGATGGGATTTATGAGCCAGCATAAACCCCACTGGTCTTCCCAGAGCATGTTCATGCAAACAGGATGAAACAATGTACGACACGCATAATTTGAAAGACACGATATTTGATGTATATTTATCAGTCGTTTTTGCAAGGTCAGCCAACATGTTGCATCTCAGCCACTCCTGGCACTCATATACTCCTTACTTTTCAGTTGGCAAGCAAAATAATAGCAAAAAGTAGGGCTTCAAGTGGGGTAAGTTATAATGAAGAATATAGCTTCAGAAAACAACAAAGGTAACCTAGTAAACTCTTGCTTAAAAAACATTAAAATCAAAAGGGTATTATTGCTGCTTAAGGTATATACCTTTTTTTTTGGGGGCACAATACACGAAGGTAATGGGCATGTTCAAATGGATTGGGGGCATACCTTATAGGGTGCCATGTTAAAGGTTGAAACTATTGGGGTGGGGGACAGCCAACATTGGAGGGAGGGGGGCAAGTGCCTTCCCAATCACATACAATGCTACACCCCTGTATGTAGGAGTATTATTGCAGCTTAAATTAACAGAGATGAGTTTACACAGTTTACCTTCATGAAGCATGCAAAGGGATTAGGTTTTGTGAGGCTAGATCATGCTCTTTTCTAAGCTAGAAAATAAACATCAAACAATGCTGTTTTTCTGATATTTTTAATACAAAAATTAGAACTTGTCTTTCTTCAAAAGCAGTTTGTGGTAGTTTAGGTTAGTTTAAGTCAGGCTTTTCTTCTTTAAAAAAAAACAGCTAGGTTAGGTTCAGTTAGCTTGGTTTAGGTGTTTTTAATTAAACAATTATAGAAAAAAAAATATTCAGAAATGTTCCATTAAAACGTTTTCTTGCATGGAAGGTTAGGCTAGGTTAGGATACGTTGTATTTTTCCTGATTTTGAACATTACTCTTCATGCTATATTACCCAACTACAAGCCCCTTCATGGGTGTTATTTTGCCTCCCAAATGAAAAGTATGCATTTCCAGAGGAAATGAGTTGTCCCATCATCTTGTTAAGCAAATTCATGAACATTGCATTATAAAAATAAATTCCAAGAAATCGAAAATTACTCTGAGCTACAAATTTACCTAGGTACCTACCTATCCACCTAACACAATCATGATGAGCTCTCCAAATCAGCAGTTCCAGCTTGCAGTAGCATTTCATTTAAACATCAACTACTGAATCAGATGATGGCAGCACTACTAATAATCCTACAATATGTTGCTATAAGCCTATGACATCACCCCACATCAGTTTATCAAAATGTTGTGTACTTAATGATTGTCCACTTGCCATCAGTTCAAATGCTTCACTCACATATCCATATACCAAGGTTAGGTAGGTAGAATGGTCCATGCTTTTTCAATTCCCGTTAAGATTCTTGCCTTGCCTTAAACGCACAACCGTTACCATTGTCACCACACTATACTTTCTCTCGTGTCCATGAATCCAAAATAGAATTGACTATCGTTTTGTAATGTTTGTAAGATAGAAGGCTAGCCGTGTGGACCTGACACAAACAGATTCAAGCAGGCCGGCCGCCGCCCAACTGCCAATCTTAGTGATGAAGTAGCATCAGCTGATGATTGGTCTGATGACTGATCCTCCATTGTGAAGATTGTATTTGCCGTTCGAGCCACTGTTCTGGCTGTTCCAGAACCACGTATTTTACCAAATTTGGATCAAATACTCTGAGCATTAAGCATCATACACTTAAGAAATGTTCCATAACCATCTTTGGTTTTTCATGCTGAGTAGCTCTATCATCTCTGGATGAGCTACCACTCTGCCCCCTTGATCTACTGCCATCCCTATTTGCTGACTGTGAGGTTCTCTTGCCTATGCTGTCACTATTGGCATATTCATGAGATGGTAATGCCACTTCTTCCCTCCCCACCCCATTATCTAGTTTCCCTGAAGGACATGTTCATACACTTTACTTAACACTTGCACCCCCTTCTCGGAGAAGTGCAGGCCATTCCTTTGATAGAGGTCCCATGAACCATAAAACCTGCACCACTTGTCAACAAAGGTCAAACCTAACTCATTGCAGAGCCTACCCACCCTGGCACTGGCTGCCAGTGCCCTAGAGCTCCACTGAGGGGAGAATTCAGCCCTGGGCAGAATAGCTGTCACAATAACTCTGCTTTTGCTCTGCTTCAGGGTGGCCAGAAGGGCCCTGTAGTCCTGCAGCAGCTCCTCACTCCTAGCAGGACCTACGTTGTTCACTCCTACCTGCACTATAGCTGTACTAAACTGGTCCTCACTGGTGGCCTGTGCCACCATTGGGACCAGGTATCTAACCTTGGCACCAGGCCTGGTGATGCACCTCCTTCCTCTCCTACCTTTACAGAAAACTCTATCTAAATGCCGCACCCGAGAGTCTCCTACCACCAGCACAGTCTCCTTGCTGCTATAACTGCTATCACTATCCTGCGGGCAGTCCTCCAGTGCCTGGAACCTATTGGATGTTATTACTCCTGCCTGTTGAGCTGCTTCGCTAGGTTCCTTCCCACTCCTACCACCTACCACCTGCCACTCACTGCGCCCTTGCTTAGGCTAGGCTCACTCCTCCAAATCCTCCACCCCCTGACTTTAAACCACTGCCCCTCCTGTGCGCTACAACTAGAAATCTTCTGTTCACTAGGAATACTTCTCTCTTCAGATCTCCCTGCCACCTCCACAGCAGGGGAAGCTACAGTTACCTGGTGGCCTGTGACCACCTGGGCATAGGATGCCCCTGCTACAGACTGCCCCTTACATGTTACCCTTTCTGGCCAGCCCTGTGAAGCAAGGGAAGCTTTGAGCTTGGAAAGCTCTGCCTTAAGGGCCCCAACCTCATCCTCTTGTGCCTGCATCCTGGTAGTAACCATCCTAAAGGCTGCAGCTTATTCCTAGATTGCGATTGAAAAGTAACTTGCTGCAGAATGATTTACCAAATAACAGAGCAGAGCGAAATAACCGACAAAGCTTAGGTCTATGCTAGTTCCTAACTATGCAGCACTTACAAGGTAATCACTGTGCAGAAAGTTGACTGGTTTTAAAGAAAGAAGAAATCACTCGCTGAATAACTGCCAAAAATGAAATAAATAGCTGAAAACACTAGACAAAGACACACTAGACACACTAGACACACTAGACCAAGACAGACAGAATGGACAAAATGGCGCTGGGCAGCGTCTCTTGGTGTAAATATTATAATCTGCTTGCTAAAAAAGAAACTTACGAGCTAAAACTATGCAAATATATGCACAGAAGTAATTGCTAAATACCTATCCACAGTTAAGCCTAGGATACTGTCCGGTTCTGCAACAACTTATCTCGAAAGCAGGAGCTCCACACCGACGTGTTTCCACCTTGACACCTGGCGGCGAAACACCAGGTGTCATACATTTGTCTCCCAAATTGTCCCAAATTGTTGCCGTGCCGTTTCGTTTGGCCAATAACCGATTAGATTGGAGGAGCACATGTAAATATACAATGATATGTGCTCTCTCTGTGTGGCTGGAATTCTCAAGTATCATGTAGCACTTCTTGAATGGGCTGTGAAGACTGAACAACCCTACACTCACTCTCAAGCAATAAATCATCAGCATGCAAGGAATTGTGTCGCTACCTTTACTAGCTTTACTGGAGCTGTCCAAATAACTTCTAAATTTCCAGCTCCCGGAAGCTATCACGTCCGGCAAATCTACCCTGGCTATGGACCCGTTACTGGTGCCATCTGTCGAGCCTACCGTCAAGCTGGAGTTCCATGATGCTTCAACAAATGGCGGTGGGGACGCAGTGACGAAGCCACGAAGTACATGGACCACCTTTCAGCGACTCCGTCTGAACATCAAACGTTGCGACGATGAAATGGTGAGTCGATGGACATGAAGTTCAAGCGTAGTCACGTCGCCTCAAAAGAAGCGTAGCCAGCAACAGCTTTGGATACACTCATGAAAACACTAAATGACATGGGCAGTGGGCACATTTCCATCTTGGCGGAAGGCGAGCGTAGTGCCTATGCGCTAGCCAAATATAGCTGATAACGACTGACTGCATTGTCACCCCATCTCGATCACTTGTTCCTGATGTAAGTTGTTTCAGATAGTGGTGAATGTCCGACTAATGTGGTTTGTAGAACGTGACAATCTCATCACTATGATACAGAGTGGTTTCCTAAACATTGCAGCGCGCTTGATCACGTTATCAGAGTCGATTCCGCTGTACGCTCTAGGTTTAGGAACCGGTGTCGTACAGCTGCGATACTTTAGATATTGACTGAGCATTTGATACTGCATGGTAGCGATATTCTTCATGAAAATATCGACACGATATGTTCATGAAGTTTCTACACATGGGTTTCAGAGGCTCCATGGGCCTTTTCTTGACGCATTTTTTTAGCTGCCAGAGCTTTTCATGTTAAGGTAGGCGTTTCCTCTCTTGCACGTTCCAGCAAATTTACAGAGTCCCACAGGGTACTGAGTGTCGCATTGTTTGATCCTGCCATTAACGAGTTGGATTCCGTATTTCCAACTTTCGTAGGGACGGCGTTATTCGTGGTTTATTTTGCCGTGAGCTGTTCTTAGCACACTGTGCACACGGTAGAGAGAAAGCTCCAGCTAGCTGTCCGAAAGGTTCAGGATTGCTGTCACAAAACCGGTTTCGCCATGTCCACTTCGAAGATCATCGTTGTTGACTTCTGCCGCAAGTGCTCTTGCACCGATCCGGTGATTATGCTGAACGGAAGCCGTATTACATTCAGACCAGCTTCCAAGTTTCGAGGTGTGTGGACAACCGATTAACATACAGCGCCCACATGGACGACCTCGCGCAGAAATGCGGAAAGAGACTACAAGTGATGAGTACTGTATCCAAATCTCTCAGGCGCAGATGGATGTGTCTTGCTTCTTAGGTACCGATCTCTTAGGTACCGATCTAATTAACGACTACTATAGCAGCATTGCAGATTGTTTGTAATACAGACAGACAGACAGACATGTATTAAGGTCATCCACAATTAACTCGTGGCTATTACAGCCTCACGTCATGCAAATAAAAAGAGGTCGGCAGAAGTATCATACATTCAGATATCGTCTACAAGCAGTCATAAAAACAGACGCATAAATAAGGCGCTAAGTGCCTCCACAATCCGGGTTCCCACGCAGGTGACGCTTTAGGTGCGGTCCAAACAGGTGGATGGGTAGCCGCGTCAGATCGGGCGGCAAGGCATTGTATTGTCTAGCCGCGCGACTACAAAAACGTCGCTTGCCCATGTTGGTTCGCGATCTGGGCACGTGAAGATCGCTGTCTTGCCTGGTGGTCCTGTCGCGTGTCTGTGATACCAGAGAAAATTCGCAGGCTAG
Organism: Ashinkailepas kermadecensis; assembly: GCA_034440615.1. Taxonomy (NCBI): domain Eukaryota; kingdom Metazoa; phylum Arthropoda; class Thecostraca; family Neolepadidae; genus Ashinkailepas; species Ashinkailepas kermadecensis. The sequence goes on along the minus strand of JAOTOM010001631.1, from coordinate 50,505 downwards.
TGACTCTGGCTCACCCAGGCGGCGCACCTTGTGCAGCAAGGTCAGCGTGTGGTACTGAACGAGGTCCCGCGCGTTCAGCCAGCCCAATTCATCCAGCAGATCCGATACATGATCAAATTTTTTGCCGCCGAAAATTACTTTTGCTGCATAGTTAATAATGTTTTGGATGCGAGACGGATTCTTTTCCGTTCCATTGCCGTACACCGAAATACAATACCGGATCTGCGAGAGTACCAAGGTATTGACTAAAGCGGAAATGACAGCGGGCGGCAGGTAACTCCTCAGATGCGACAGACCACTCAAAGTACCGAAGCAGTGCCTAGTGATGGTGGAGACGTGGGAGTCCCAGCTGAGAGAGCGGTCAAATATTAATCCGATATTTTTTGCTTCCAAGATAGGAATTAGATTGTGATCGCGAAATTTTACGGTAACTTCGTGGGTGTGGCGCAAATTTTGCTGACTTCCCAGCAGCATTAGTTGAGTCTTTCCGGCATTCACTTTGAGGCCGTTTGCACGAAACCAAGAGTCCAGAGAGGCCAAAACATATTCCATCCTCGTGACGATGTTTCGAAAGTCCGATTTTTTACCACTAACCAAAATTTGGGTGTCGTCCGCATATTGGACTACCACTGCACCTTCAACGAACAGACTGAGGTCGTTGGCGAAGATGCAGTAGAGGAGCGGAATGGGCGCTGTATGACCAACGTAGTCGATGCGCCCTTAAGCCCAAATAACCAACCAGTAGAGGAGCGGGCCGGGAGCAGATCCCTGAAAGACACCAATGCCGTTGGGAAGCGGAGTAGACTTTTTGAGATTGCCCAGATTGTCAGTGAGGCTGACACTCTGGGTATGATCGCAAAGGTATGCAGAGAACCAAGAAGTGTCGATACCGTGAGTGACGTGGACGAGTCAAACCAGTCCACCAGCTTCCCCGGTCATTGGCGGATAGGACATGAGGGACGGAGTCAGCGCGGTTTCTGTCGGGACTACGACTGCTTTGTTGAAGAGAGGAGGTGGTTTTGGGACATGTAATTGTAGAGCTGCTGGTGAATGGCACGCTCTACAATTTTGGCAATGACAGGAACTATGGAAATAGGACGGTAGTTGGAAAGGCTGGTAGGATCGCCCGACTTAAAGATAGGATGAACGAGGGAGTGCTTCCAAGATCGAGGAACATCAGAAAAGGAAATACTGGAGTTGACCAAATGCAGGAGCACCGTGCCGATCGCGTCAAAGGACAGGCGCACCATGTGTATACTGACCCCGTCCTCGCCGCAAGCCGACGAGCCACTCATCCCCAGGATGACGGTCCTCAGTTCTGACAGCGTCAGAGGTGCCACACAAAACGCACAGGCGCAAACACGTGGTAGACGGCATGCTTGGTCTGGCATCTCTCCCAACTCTGTCACCTCACTCGCAGCACGCGGACCAATGCCAACGAAATAATTGTTCAGTTCATCGGCTGTGGCGTCGGGCACCTTACGGACGGGCTTCCCGCCACTGACGGTGGATCTGATGTGCTGCCACATCGATCGACGTCCGTTCTGGATGCGCCGCTGAATGTCATTGAGGGTGTCACGGCGTATGGCGGACCGTACCGCTCTGTTTAGGATGACATATTCTGGTGACCTGTGACCGTGTTCAGTCAACGGCACGCGACGGCGAGACATTATATTTTTGGTGGGGTCGGTGGCTGGAGGGGCGCTGGGATTGCGAATGGACACCGCTCTGACCGGGGCATGGGCGTCAAAAATAGGTAGAAATACACTGAGAAAACAGTCCCACTTCTGAGTGACAGTCGGCGATGAAAACACACTATACCAGTCAGCATTAATAAGGTGAGCATGAAGCGCAGCTTGGTCGACCCGGTGGAGACAGCGAGACCGAACAGCTGATCGGCGCGGGCGAGAGCGAGGTACACTGATCAAGGCACGGATAAAATAAGGTGGACGAAAATGACAGTTATTGGCGCAAAATGACCCTGGTGGTCGACGCGCCCATAAACTCCAATTTATCCTCATCAGAAGGAACAAAGCCCCTATCTGGAAATGTTAGTTAAAATTATGGCTACTATCCTGAGGTCAAGCCAATTTCCGTGTGTTTTTGCCGTATTCAGTGGATGATATTCAATTTCATGAAAACTTGTCACGTCAAAAATGACGAAGAGCATGAAATAAGCATTCTGGGTTAATTGATGTGTCAGAGGTCAATGACAAGGTCAGGTCACTTATGCATATTCTACACAATGCCATCTGATGCAGGATCTTGCTGTTCCTCGCCAAGTGATATATGAATTCCGTTACGGCGCCGCCTAAGTTGTGTGACATGACATTTGATACCACACGAATGACCTGAGATGACCTGAGCTCGTGTAAGCTAGCCTGATTTTACCTGTTTGACCTTTCTTTTCAAGTACATCCCATGCAGGGCACACATGCGACGGCTGAAAAGATAGGTTTATCAATTTGTGCATTGCCCCATCGTGACTTGGGGTCAGGTCACGAGGTCAGAAGCCAGACAGTTTACACAGATGTTTCAGTAGCATGCCATTTCTTCTTGAGACATAACTTTGTACTTCCAAGGTTCCGGACGTATTCAAGATTTAACTTACTTGACCTCGCCATATGGCATGAGTCATGACCTGACCTTATCTTGGGATAATGGAGAAATATGATGTGATATGAACTCTAGGATGTATTGGCTTGCCAATGACATTGTCCCTGTGTCTCTACCATACATAGTCTGAAACCTGGCTTTCAAACCTGATTCTGACGCGGCACGACCTATCCCGCTTGACCCTTTTTCAGTATGATCAATATGAACGCATTCATCTATGTTAATTATTAAGAAAAATAATGTCAAAACGGCACAAGCTCCGTCTTTTGTATCATGTCCCGGGGCTTAAGGCAGGGCCCGCATCTTGCCTCTGTACGACCTCAAGTGACCTCATTATCCGTCTAAATGGACATCTGCTGTATGCTTCTGGCCCTTCATAACCAGAGCTTTCCAATAACGTGCTGCATTTCATCTAACATGCAGTTAGACGAGGGCTTTCAAGAGCCCCCATGTTGGGCGAAAATGGCTGTGCCGGCCGTTTCGGTGCGGTTAAGCACGCCTTTAATTCTGAGTTCCAAAACATCATTATGCCTGTGTATGCGGCTTGATACTCCTTTGTGCATGAGTATTCTCTGAATCAGGACACATGTCCGCATTTTATTTGCACTCCCCCCGCCCTGCAGTGTTCAAGAGAGAACACCAATATTCAGTCGAGACATGTGTGGATAATGGGAGGTTATCGACAGTGGCGTCGCCACGAAATTCTTCCAGGGGGGGCAAGGTCGAAAGGGGGCCTCCTGTTACCCGAAAGGGGGCCTCCATTGTGTTAGGGTCTCATATTGTTTTTAGGCTCTTATACTATGGTTCGAGGATGGGGAACATGATTTCATATTGGTTTTTTTGTTTGTTCTTGGCATGGTGCATCATTTACTCAAAACGCAATAGCACTAATCATTTTGGCTGAAAACTGGGCCATACCAGGGTATAAATAAGTAATATTTGGATAAATGCATAAGTGCCAAAACAAACCATCGTCTCAATGCTTTCTCGAATCTTCCCGCTGGCCTCTAGATTGCAGCGAGCTGGCGGGGCTGGTGCTAAGCATATCTTACAGATATCTGCCATTGATCAACCCACTTTTAAGTCCTCCAAGTCTAACTGAATATAGCTAGATTCATCACTACTGTTATTTATTCCCATCAGCTTGATGTCAAGCAAAGCTTGAACGACCATTTCTCAGTCCAAGGACGACAATTTCGTAAAGGTGACAACGAGAAGTGGATTGCATTAGTTTTTTTTAGCGTCATCTTAGGAATTTGTTTATTTTTATAACATTTGGTGCTGGCTGCAAGGCAACTGTCACACGAGCTAAAATATATCCTCAGCGAATAAATTCACGGCAAGAACAAGCATTGAACACCAATGCATAACTGACAATGCAACAATGCAACAATGTCAGTACATACATAATCCAAGCCTTCACATTCCACGCCGTCACGCCCATCGTTTTCGCTGTGCTGTGCCGTTTTGTAAATGACGTTGAGAAGGTATGGAAGCTGGGAAGCTCTAATCATGCAGGCTGTTAGTTAGTTAGTTAGTTATTGTGGTTTAGGGGCGCATCGCATGCAGGCTGTAATAACAGAAAAGAAGTTTGTTGGAAGAAAATGCATTTAAAAACATCATTCATCCCATTTCATATGGGGCATGGATGTTGTATTGCATGCTTATGAGGGGTAATTTGTCCCCTCAATGTTGGCTTTTCCCAGGGGCGTATGTTTCGGAAAATTATTGAGGGACCAGTGGAGTACCTATATTTGCGTCAAGCAGGAGGGGGAAAACGGATTTGCAGGGGGGGGGGGGGGCACCTACGCCCATTAAAAAGTCCTTGGATTTCGACCGCTATTTTGTCAAAAATAGCGGTCGACACATTTCGAACACATGGCGACACATTTCGAAATAATATAATTAGTCATCAACTAAATTGTCCTGTGGAGGGGCCTAATTTACCACTATGGTTTCTGATTGGTCGAATTTCAACCCTAACTCCACCACTCAGTTTTAAGGTTTTCTTTTGGTATCCCTTGATAAGTTACCTCACACTGCTGAAATTACACCTACACCACAAACCCGGATCGGTATCCCAAAAAATCAAGCTGGAGCCCTCCAAAAAAAGGAGATTCCAGCAAATAAATGTCAGGGTCAGGAAAATGGCTCTGTTGCACCGAACATTTTTTTTCAAGATGCCTTCAAAAATTGCGTATGACTTCGAAAAGCATACCGGATCTCGAAAAATCGAGGTGGGATACATGGCGTCAGAGGTTCGAAAAATCAGGCCGGGATTCGGACTTTTAATAAAAAAACAGAAAAGATCCACAAAAATCGCGTTGAGCCCAGAAACCTGGCGTTGGGTCTCCGGAACCACGTGCCTGGGCGCGATAAGTCGCGCTGGGACCCATAAAAAATCGCACCGAAACCCCAAAATCATACTGGGGCCCCACAAATGTGTGTCAGAAGCCCCAAATATACACAGCGGGACCCTAAGAGTACAACGTTGCCAGAAAGTGCAACTAACCCTCCAAAGCGCACAAAAGTCTCCCAAAAAGCGATAGGGCCTTAAAGCATGCGTTGCAGCCCTAAATAAACATACCGAAAGCTCTAAGAAAAATACACTGCAAGCTCGCAAGGCGCACAGGGGCCATGAGAACGCACAAGGGCCTGGAAAAGAGGCTGGGGCCACGAAAGGCAACATGGTTCCAAAACGTACAAAGCGACCGGGAGCTAAATAAACACATCGGGATCTTCGAAAACGCCCCGACACGTAAGAAATACTCGGTGCACAAAAAAACGCAACAAAGCCCTAAAACGAGCAGGGTTTAGAAGATGTATTAGGCCCATAACTTCAAAGTAAAATGTATTACCCACCACTTTAAAATGCAAAATTTTAAAATTTCAGGCATTGCAGTTCATAGCACCCGGTCGCCACGACGGCAACGTCAGTGCACGTGCACAACCATTTTTCGTATTCGGTGCATTCGCCACACTTCGTGCGATGCTATCGTTTCTGCTAGGCCTTCTGCGTTTTGCTAATTGCTGCCACATGATAGACTTGCACCATATTTGGCGTGATGGAATGATTCGCATGGGCGTTCGCTTCGAAAAGTCGATTGATTAAATTCGATCATTAATTTCCTACTTCCCACATTTTCTGGTAGCTATGAAATGCGGTTTCCGCTGAGCTTTGATGCACTTCATATCTTTGCTGCTATCCTCCCAGATTAGATACCGAACCGAGGCCAAGCCTCGGCGTTTTTTTTACCCGTTGCGTCTTTCTTGGTCTATGATTGTGTATTATGGCTCCAATCCATTTTTGTTAGGGGCCTAAAGCATTTTCGAACCCCCTGCTCGTTTTAGGGTTTGTTGAATTTTTGTACACCGAGGATTTTGACGTGTCAGGGCGTTTTCGAAGATCCCGATGTGTTTATTTAGCGCCGGTCTTTTTGTTTGTTTTGGAACCATGTTGCCTTTTGCGGCCCCAGCCACCTTTTCAGGCTATTGTGCGCTATCATGACCCTTGTGTGCCTTGAGAGCTTCCAGTGTATTTTTTAGACCTCCCGGTATGTATATTTATGGCTGCAACGCTTGTGTTAAGGCCCTGTCGCTTTTTGTGAGACTGTGCGCTTTGGAGGGTCAGTTGTATTTTCGGCCCCCGTTGTGCTCTTAGGGTCCCGATGTGTTTATTTTGGGCTTCTGACGCACACTTGTGGGGCCCAAGTACAATTTTGGGGCTTCGGTACGATGTTTCTAGGTCCCAGAGTGGCTTATCGCACCCAGGCGCGTGGTTCCGGAGACCCAACCCCAGTTTTCTGGGCTCAATACGATTTTGTGAAACTTTTCTGATTTTTTTTTAAAGTCCGCATCCCGGCCTGATTTCTCGAGCACTTGGCGCCATGTTTTTGTATCCCACCTCGATTGTTCGAGATCCGGTTTGTTTTTCGGTGCCGTACGCAATTTGTGAAGGCATCTGATAATATGTTCGGTGCTCCAGAGCCGTTTTTTTTTACCTGGGCATTTAGTTGTTGGAATCCATCCTTATTTTGGAGGGCTCCAGCTTGATTTGTGTTTGTGTTTGTGGTCACACTGTGCTTACGTGTGGCCCTAGACGGCAATTTTGTAGAGCCTCGACGGGACTACCGATGGGAATTGTGGGTCCCAAGCGCTATATTTGGGGGGCCCGGTTCGAATTTGTGCGATGCGTTGTATTTAGCTGTGGCCCCAACGCGATTTTGGCGGTTCCTGTCGCAATTTTTGCGGGCCTCGGAGTGAGTTTTCCGGGGCTCGCCGTATTTATTTGGAGACCCATACGCAAATTCTGGTGGACCGACGCGAATTTTGGTGGCCCCAGCGCGATCTTTGAGGCCCCCGACACGATTCTTGGGAGCTTATCCCTCTCAGGATGGAGGGGGCATTTGCCCCTTTGATATAGCACTGCGGCCACTGAAGGAGTTTTTTTTCCGTCCCAGAGTGACATTCCGGTTAAAATTGATTTTGGGGGCAGCTGCAACTTTTTGGGCCCCGGCGCGACCTTCTGGGCCTCCAGTGTGATTTTCAAGGGCTGCGACGCGACTTTTTTTTAGTCCAATGTGATCTTTTGGGCCCCGACGTTATTTTCTTGGATCCCTAGCGCGAGCTATAGCGGCCTCGACACTTTTTGGGGTCCAATGCGTTTTGGAGGCTTTTGGCGTCATTGTTGGGCCCACAGAGTGATTATTCATGTCCGGATTGTTCTTCGTTGCTCCGCCGTCATTTGTTTTGGTCCCAATGAGACTTTGGGCACGGTACGACCGGTTGTGCCCCTGGCATGATTTTCGTTGTCCGGGCGTGAATTTTCGGTACCCCAGGCTCAGCGTAATTTGCGGGGGGCCCGGCGGGATCTTTTGGGGCCCATATCGTGATTTTAAAATACCCAGACTCGACTCTTACTATTTCTTAGGTTGTTCTTCTTGCAAATTATAGGCCTCCTGTCGCGTCGTCTCATTTCCTAGAGCCTTTTTGCCGGTTTTCGATGTCTCCTTGTGTGTCCTACCCTCCTCCATATTCAATGGTCCTCCTCTCCTGTCTTGGAGGGCCTCTTGCATTCTGGGGCCCCTTTAACATGGCATGGGGCTTCCTCTCATCTTCGAGGGGCATTTTCTGCCAAATTAGGGGCCTCTTGCCATGCCTCGTGTGCCTCCTCCTTTATCCTGGCAAAGCCTTACCCGTCTTGAGGGATCTTGAATTTTGGAAACCTCACCTCCTTCCATACCTGCTATCACTCCCATCTTAAGGGCCTCCTCTCATTTCCTGGGAACTCTTTCCGGTCTTCGGGACCTCATTTGGTCCTAGAGACCTACTCCTTCCCGAGTCCGGCAGGTGCCTCATTTCTCTTTTAGAGGCCTTCTTTTTCAAATTAGGGGCCTCCTCTCACGTCTTGGGGGCCTCCTGCTCTGCGTTCTCCTGCTCTGCGCTCTGGATTCGATCTTTACCCGTCTTAAGGGTGGTCTCTTATCTCCTGGTGGACTCCTCTTCTCTCCCAGGCGCCGCCTCTGCTAAATTACTGGCAACCTTTCCTATCTTAGTGGCCTTGTTATTTCCCGGGGACCTTCTTAGCCGTCTTCGAGCCTTCTTTTCCACTTGGGAGCCATCTCTCTTATCCAATGGCCTTTCTCTCCTATTTTAGGGGCCTCCTCGTTCATCATGGGGTCTCGTTTCCAATCTTGTGTCGTTCTCTTCCGAATTAGGTGCCTCCTGCCACGTCTCTGGATCATCCTTTTCTATCTCGGTGGAACCTCACCCGTTTGGGGCCTGCCTTTGCGTCTCCGAAACCTCATCTCATATCTTCCTTCCTTTTCCGTCTTAGGGCCTCCTCTCATATTCCGTGGCCTCCTTTCCGGTGTTGGAGCCTCTTTTGCAATCCTGGTTGCCTCCGTGCCATTTTTGACACTCTTGATTTCTGGGGACTCCTACCCTCTCCTAGGTGACTCCTTTTTCAAATTAGAGGCCTCCTCTCACGTCATGGGGGCCTCCTCATTGTGTCTGGAGCCTCATTATCCTCTTAGCAGGGTGCCTTTGCGTCCTAGTCCTAGATCTTCTCTTCCAGGTTCCTCCTCTTCCAAAATATGGGCCTCATCTGGCTGGTCTCGGTGGCCTTCTCTCATTCCTGCGGAAACCTTCCTACCCGTCTTGGGGCCCCTATTGCGTCCGGAGAAGTCTCCCCTATCAGGTCTTAATTTTATATTGCAGGGGCATCTTCCGTCTTGGGGGCCTCGTTTTCCAACTTAAGAATATCCTGCCACCCATCGGAAGCCTTTTCGTCTAACCTGGGTGGCTTCTTGCCCGTCTCGGTGGCATCCTTTCCGTCCTGAGGGCCTCCTTTTCGTGCTGGGGTCTCCTTTTCGTCCTGGGGCCTCCTTTTCGTCCTGGGGGCCTCCTTTTCGTCCTGGGGGCCTCCTTTTCGTCCTGGGGGCCTCCTTTTCGTCCTGGGGGCCTCCTTGTCGTCCTGGGGGCCTCCTTTTCGTCCTGGGGCCTCCTTTTCGTCCTGGGGACCTCATCCCAATCTCTGTTCTACGTCTTTGGGGCATCCTTTTCGTCCTTTGGTGCATCCTTTTCGTCCTGGGGTTGGTTGGTTGATTGTTGGAGTGTAGGGGCGCATGGACTGCGTCTTTCGTCCTGGGGGCCTCGTTTTCGTCCTGGGAGCTTCCTTTTCGTCCTGGGGGCCTCCTTTTCGTCCTGGGGGCCTCCTCCCAATCTCTGTTCTACGTCTTGGTGCCTTCCTTTTCGTCCTGGGGCCTCCTTTCCGTCCCGGGGGGGCCTCCTTTTCGTCCTGGGGGCCTCCTCCCAATCTCTGTTCTACGTCTTGGGGACTCCTTTTCGTCCTTGGGTGGATCCTTTTCGTCCTGGGGTCTCCTTTTCGTCCTGGGGGCCTCCTCCCAATCTCTGTTCTACGTCTTGGTGCCTCCTTTTCGTCCTGGGGCCTCATTTTCGTCCTGGGGGCCTCCTTTTCGTCCTGGGGGCCTCCTTCCAATCTCTGTTCTACGTCTTGGGGCCTCCTTTTCGTCCTTGGGTGCATCCTTTTCGTCATGGGGTCTCCTTTTCGTCCTGGGGGCCTCCTTTTCGTCCTGGGGGCCTCCTCCCAATCTCTGTTCTACGTCTTGAGGCCTCCTTTTCGTCATGAGGGCCTCCTCCCAATCTCTGTTCTACGTCTTGGGGCCTCTTTTTCGTCCTGGGGGCCTCTTTTTTCGTCCCGGGGGCCTCCTTTTCGTCCTGGGGGCCTCCTCCCAATCTCTGTTCTATGTCTTGAGGCCTCCTTTTCGTCATGGGGGCCTCCTCCCAATCTCTGGTCTACGTCTTGGGGCCTCTTTTTCGTCCTGGGGGCCTCCTTTTCGTCCCGGGGGGGGGCCTCCTTTTCGTCCTGGGGGCCTCCTCCCCATCTCTGTTCTACGTCTTGAGGCCTCCTTTTCGTCATGGGGCCTCCTTTTCGTCCTGGGGGCCTCCTCCCAATCTCTGTTCTACGTCTCTTATAGAGACCTGATTATATTTCCTGGTGGCCTCGTCAGTTTTGAGGCCTCATTGACAGCATGATATTCTGTCCCGTCGGCCTCCTTGCTCACCTTTTTTGCTGTGCATTTGCGGATAGGGGCCTCCTCAAATTTCAGGGGTGGCGGCGCCCCCCTGTTTCACGGCAGGGGGGCGACTGCCCCCCCCTGCCCCCCCGGTGGCGACGCCCTTGGTTATCGATGTTTTTTGGGTCAAGTATCACTGCAAATGTGCATTAAATGGAGGAGATTGTGTCGGAGTTAGGACAGCGCACCACTCCGCAATTCGGGCATACACGAGACGTTTTCAGACCAGCATATTCCCATTGCCAACTGGACTGAGATGCTGTTGGTATGTGCAGGTTTTAACAGAACCCTGACGGCTGCACCCACCATTTTTGACGCCGGCAACCCTTCTCCAAATACAGAGTGGGCCGGCCTCCGCTGCGCCGGCAACCAATCGGCTGACGCCGGCTGGCAGGGTGAAGGAAGAACACATCTTCATTGGTCCACATTCTCCGCCGGACGACTTCTCTTGCATCACACCTAAGGAGGAACTCAAGTAAGCAGGGTTGTTGGTCTGTAGTTCGTTTTACTACGCCGACTAGAGACATGAAAGGTTTGCGCCGTGGTCTTGTGTCCGGTTTTTAGATCCAGCTGCTTTCAGTTCTATTCTATTAGTGTACATCATACATAGGTGCCATGTAGGTCCAGGAATTGAGATCCCAGATAACGATTTTCCATGCAGTTTCTTTTAAAGCTTTACTACTGCGTTTTCCACAGTGCGAAGCAACCGAATCTAGCCATTTATATATTTATATATTTTATATATTTGTATATGTATTTCTCTTTATTTGTTTAGTCTTATATATCGTCTGTAACCACGATGTCTACCTACTCTTCGTGTGCACTTCATGTTTTTATATTCCATTATGCACTTGTATGTCATGTTTTCTTGTACGACGGAAGGCGATGGAATAGTCCATTTTCTGGATTTGGTCTAATAACGGTGGCAATGCAATACAATACAATATCCACGGTTCTGACAAATTTCATTGATGGCAGTGGTGTGCAGCTGCAGTTGTGCACTCCCGTTTGTCTTTGTTGGAGCCGGTATTACAAACAGTTGCCCATGTCTCCCTCTCGTAGACCGGTGGCCAGCGTTCCACTCCCTGGCCTGTGTGTGTCTTGCCTGTCCTGGCTTGGGGTGTTCCAGTCCCTACATCAGGTCACATCCCGCCTCCCAGCTCAAGTTAGCTAACGATTTGGATGCGCGCGTCAAAAAGACGGTTTTTATAACCTTGATAGTCAGAAGTAGACTTTAATTTATATTATCTGTTCACAATCGTTACATTGTAGCAATTTTCTGACCCAGCTCTGCCTAGTCCCAAAGGGTAAACGCGGTGTAAGTAAGAGCATGGGCAGGATGCTTGCGATTCGAGACATGGAGCCGCTGAGAGGGTGACGGTGCCATCACAACTCATGCAACATCAGGAGTTATTTGTCTCTTCTATGACACATGTGATTTATTTTCCTTACGGTCCGGCTGTTTTATACGTGATAGCTTCAGAACGATACCATCACAACTCATGCGATATCAGGAGTTACATGCTCCGATGCATCTTACTTCATTCAGAACCACAGTTTGTAGTTTTGTGTTCTACTGACTAGGCCATGCCTGCTGTATAGCATACGCAGTTAATGCGCCCCTATGGCTGCCTCCTGTCAACTGCACCACAGATACCCGCCGTGTACTGTGACCGCGACTCACGGATGTGTCGGTTTTCAGAGCGGACGGTATGCTGGACACACTGGGACAGCAGCCAAGCACCATAGTCGGTGAGGCCTGACGAGTGTATCTGGTGAGACACCTGTCTTACCAGACTGCTCGTTGCCTAACAACGGTAGTGTTGTCGAGCAGTCTGGTGAGTAGGGTGGTCTAGTTGGTTGCCTAGCAACGAAATGAGAGTGATTTATGCTATCCTTGTGGCATCATTTCATTTATCATTCATTCGATCGACCAGTGGAAGAGAGTAACGGATGGTTTTTCTTTGAAAATATATTTCTCTATAAGGTTAGGTTTTTCACGTTGCGGTGCGCGTCTGCCATCAGCGACGTACTTCCACTGAAGGTTCTTGCACAGATAGCGGTGGCCGTCTATCTCCGTAATGGAGGCGCCCCAGTTATTGTGGTGGATCCAGAAATCAAGCGACGGAAAATCTCTCCGTTTAATTAACATGGACAAGTTTGGGGCTCATTTTGCGGCACAGAATGGTGGCGAAGAATCAAACGTGTGGGACGCTATTCATGCAGCGATGGAGAGAATTCGGGGGAATGTTTTCTATGAAAAGCCTTGTTTGAAGACGCAACTAAAATATGCAGACAACCTGATGTTCATTGGGAGACAGTGATTGTGCATCATGTACAAAACGGTGATGCTAAGTGAAAGACTAGCTAAGGATAGGTGAGATATCCTTCACGCTTCCTGACTGTTTTGCGTTTGGCAGATGTTCATGGGAAGGTAAGTAGGCTCAGATCCAGGAACCTTAATTTGGGGGAAGGTTAGGTTGACACTTGTACTTATTAGGGGCAGGGCAACGACGTCTGTTACTGGTGACGTTCAGGCACCAATAAAGATACATTTTAAGAAATATATAGGCCCCACTGAGAGCTGTTGAAAGGTCAATGGAGACTTAACCGTTCCCGGCTCCTGAACAGCAGCTCGTCTATTTATATCTCGTCGAATTTGAACTTTGGCCGCGCCCATTCGCGAATTCGGGACCACTGTCCGATGAAACCGGCCTACCTACTCGCCTCAGTAATGCTAAAGCCATGGGGAGTGATCACTGATGGGGAGGGGTGCGGGCGGCCATGCCTGGAGCCGTGGCCTCCCAGCTGACGTGTCGGAGGCTCTGTCCCGACCTGTGGAAGCGGCCCGAGGCCCTTCCGGTCCCGGTCGTTCCATAGACCGTGATGGTGAAGGAGCTAGCCGGCGCCCGGGGAGGACGGGACAATGTTTACCCTTGATTCGGGAAGCAGTCAGCGCGACCTCTCATGTTCTCTCGGCTCGAAAGGCAGGTAGTAAATGTGCGACACGAGCGCCACGTATGCCGATACAGCAGCGACGTCTGCACGTTATGTGGCTTCGGCGACGCTTTACTTACGCGAATGGCGGTAAGGCATTCGACAAAGAATGAAACGTTTTAATTACCTCGTTTCTCATTTCAGGAGTGTTATGTTTATTTTAGGATGCTCAAGCGCACCCACGGCAAATATATCAGTGTCATTATAATGCAATATAAAAACATCTTCCGAGATATCCTGGTCAGTGTATCCCACGGCGGCTCTTGGCAACAAATAAGCTCGAAAGAAATGAACATTTCGTTTGCAACAGTGCTCAGGAACTATAGTTTAGAAGAACTGAATTTTGCCAACTTTGAATTCCGACCAAAAGAGTCGGAAGATTGTGTGCGTGCGTGTGTGCGTGCGTGCGTGCGTGCGTGTGTGTGTGTGTGTGTGTGTGTGTGCGTGCGTGTGCGTGCGTGCGTGCGTGTGCGTGCGTGCGTGCGTGCGTGCGTGTATCGTGTGTGCGTTCATGACATATGCTTATATTTTTTTTGTTATCAAAAACCCTTGTAAAAATAATGAAGGTGACTAATGATGTTTGGATGTTGTCTGATGGCAAGCTGCTTGTTCCATGGTGTATATCTATCCATGTATGTATATAGGGGGAGGGGCCAACTATCTCCCCGCGAACAATATGCACCAATCGTGCCTTCTGATGTGCAAACAGTGAATGGATTTGAGTACTTTCTGTATAAGAAATGGATTAGGACGAACTTGTTTCCATGCATTGTTGATGGTTTTTGAAATAATCGCCATCCTTCCTTCAAGCCAGCGACGGTTCCAATATTTGCGTACACGAGGATGGACACCACGGCGAAAATCCCTGGAGAGTCGCCTACAGCTGGAAACTCTTGATAAAGGGGGTTGCACTAGCTGGTACTGAAGAGGCATCTTTTCCTCTCAAAAGGACGCCTTTGGCTGAAAAGTCCGTTGGTTGGCGGTGTGTGTGTGGGGGGGGGGGGGGGTGCACTAGAGCCTCCTCAGAGGGGCGCCTTTTCGCGGTCAGAGTAGTAGCGCATTTCCATGATGGTACATGCCCTCAATTTCCCCTTCCTGTCTCAGCCCCTGGTTCAAGCAACACGGCTTGAGGCATGGTCTGAAACTCCCTTCAAATCCATCCTGTCGAGGAATGCTACTCATTCTACATTTCGTGATGTATTTTCACACCACCATCACCGCGCCTGCTGCAGCAGACCACTTACACGGCGCTGCCTGCAGATGATGGTCAGCTGGAGCCGAGCTGTCGAGCGAGCGAGCTGGAGCTGTCGAGCCGCGGGTACCGCGTGCTGGACGGGGCGAGCTGTGATGGCGTCAAGGTCGAACCCAGGGACCAAGACGAGTCCTTCATTGACGAGAGCGAGCTCAAGCCAGTGCTGGACGACGACGAGCTCGAGGCAGTTCTGAAGAGCAAGCACAAGGAAGTGCTGGACGAGGGTGAGTCCGAGTGAACGTTGCGACGCAATCACTTTTCTACACATACATGCTGCACTTGTTCCGACTAAAAGTCCACGATTGCCAATTGGGTGTATTGACACTAAAGCAATCCTTGTCACAATCCCCATAGTGTTCTCGGTCTTCCCAACGGGAGGCGTGTGGATCAGAACTCGACACTCTCGACGTCGCTCCCGTATGAGAGCTTCTGCCTTCTGGACTCCACGCACCAAGGACTGTATGCAGAGAACCCATGGTGCTGAAGCCGCTGACCTTAACTTGCATTTTGTGTACTACATTTTGACCGTGGTTATACAGCAGAGATCACAGCATTGTCCCGTAAAACGTGCTGCGGTATCACCAAGAACAAACATCTGTGTTGGCTTTCTGCATCAGACCAGCTCCAGGGTCAGCGGTAGCTCAGTCGGTAGGCAGCTGGACCCTTGATCATAAGATCGCGGGTTCGAATCCCACAACCGGCGGTATTACCGAGTCCACCCGCGACCAGCCGGCGTGAGAGGTTGGCGACGCTGTATGGCCCAGCAACTGAATGCGTCGTAAAAGAGCCGAAGTACCTTGAACCCACCAGCTGTGTGTGCGCACCTGCCGTAACAGGTAGCTGTTGACGCGTCGTTGTGCTGCTCCCCGACACGTTCGGTGGCGGCGGACGCTGAGCCTCGCCGACGCGACCAGGCGCGATGACGTAAGAAAGCCACTTGACCGTAAGATTAAGTGTACGCTATGGCGGTTTATCGAATGGTATTCTAAGTAGGACCAAAATTGATTACCTATTCTGCCTATTGTAGGTTGTTTCAGTTCACCATTTCATACCTGAGACCATACCACCCAGGATTGCGGCGTACTTCAAAACAGCAACAATGATTATATGACTAATTGCCATGCTAATATTCACCTGTGGATAAACGAACACCATGGTAAGATTGAGGACACTGAGGGCTATCATGCAGACGAGTTGTGTAAGCCCAGTTCGACAAACGAAGGACCTAGCATCACTAAAGTCCCGTGCGCCGCTCGTCGGTAAAAGTCGGCACACGGCACCGGGAGCGGTCGTTTGGCTTTTGGGAGGAAATGGTAACCATGTGTGTTATGTCCACCGTCGCGCGGCGAGCGAAAGCGTGTATTCGCCGACGCGTGACCCGGCTGCCTCTGGCACCGGCCGCCTCTGGCACCGGTCACAACTCAGCGGCCGCCCAGCGGCTGTGAGAGGAACCGTATCCTCACACCGACACCCGAGTCGAGCGCATCGACTCAACACAACATAATCAATCGTACGTCGCTGGGGCCCAGCGCACACCGAGCCGTTCCGGCCGAGTTCGCTGACGCGCACTGCGTCGCAGAACAGCGGCTGGCGCGTCGTCGAGGTCGGGGTTCGCCGTCGCCGGGGCGGCCTCATGTGGCACCAGGGCTCGCTCACGCTGCTCAGGGGCGCACTCGCGTCGCGTCGCTGTGGCGCCGCCTCGCCGTTCAGACGGCGGCAACCCTGCCGCACCGGGAGATGAGGGCCGGTGAGGGTGCATACATCTGCGGTTGTGCCAGAAAATCCGCCCGCCCGGCAGCCTCATCAAACACGACCGGCGGCCCCGATGCCAGTCACCACCCCCACCCGGTCCCAGCGAGTAGTGGTGTTCTGCACATCAACACGACAGCGATGGGCAGATGCGACAGAGACCGTGCGGTGCGGTCGTGGTGGGGTTTGGCCTTGGAGCGGAGGACGGCGGCGCGATTACCGCAGTCGGCGGCGGCGCGCTGCCATTCAGGAGGGAACGTGCGGTAGTGTGCCGGCACACCGGACCGCAGGGGATGACCGAGCAGCGTCTGCGTGGGTGATCGGCCGTCCTCACGGGGCGGGGCGTGTTGCGCAGTTCGAGGAGACCTCGATCCCACTGCTTCTTGTCCAGCCGGCCGAAGGGAGAGCGCGGCCGGGAGCAGTGATAAATTATTCGTGAAATAGGGTGGAATATACCCTTTCTGAGCACTGAATAGACATCCCTTCCAAGGACGTATCGGCATCGTGTTTGCTGATGCATGCTTATGAAGTCGGCGGTAGTGCGGCTGGCAGTGGTGTCGCCCTCCAGGGCGGGTGTGGGGATGCGCCGCAGGCCGCCCTTCAGCGCTGCCGTGACGCGCTCGTCACGCTGTTGCTGCCGATGCTGTTGCTCCAGCAGCATCTCAGTCTGCTGCACCATCAGGGCGGCGAGGCGCTCCATGTGGTTAACACCCATCGTCCACCGATATCGACACTCACTTTCGCGGAGGCTCTAACGACCGCGCCGTGTTATCACCACTGATGCTTAGCGGGCGGAGCCGTGTATTCGCCGACGCGTGAGTACCGACTGGGGCCCGGCATGACCCGGAAGCCTCTGGCATCGGTCACAACGCAGCCGCTACCTAGCGGCTGCGATAGGAACCGTATCCTCAGAATATGTACCGACGGAATTCGAGTATTTGTTTTCATCGGGCCGTAATTTTCTGCTGGTGCATCCATTTGGTCTAGATGTTATTAAGCACACGAAAGACTTATGGGTTCGGTAGGTTCCGTCCACCCTCTCCACCGTGAGCGTGAATAGGGTCAAGCCAGGGTACAGCACTAAGCCACATATGCGTTTAAAACTCGTCTTCGATTTCACACCTAACTTCGTATGCTGTTATGGTTATACGCCAGTCGTAAATATCGCTTGATGCGAATCATGCACAAGCATGGGCGTTCCGTTCTGTTCTAATTATTTTTCCTAGAAGTTTACATTCTAATGCCAGAAGCATAGCCGGGAAATAGAGCTTTTGGTCAGAGCCTTCATGCTCCCTGACTGGTTGTCCAGCACTGGCAGCGGCCTTGAGCGTTGTCCTGGGTACACCCAGCACCCTTGTCGGCTCCCAAAACAGTGATGCTAAGTGCTAAGGATGGGTGAGATATCTGCACGCTTCCTGACTGTTTTCTGCTTGGCAAACGTTCATGGGAAGGTACGCAGGCTCAGATCCAGGAATATTAATTGGGGGGGGAGGAAGGTTAGGTTGACACTTCACACTTGTACTCATTAGGGGCGGGACAAGGACGTGTGTTACTGGTGACGTTCAGGTACCAATAAAGATACATTTTAAGAAATATGTAGGCCCCACTGAGAGCTGTTGAAAGGTCAATGGAGACCTAACCATTCCCGGCTCCTGAACAGCAGCTCGTCTATTTATATCTCGTCGAATTTGAACTTTGGCCGCGCCCATTCGCGAATTCGGGACCACTGTCCGATGAAACTGGCCTACCTACTCGCCTCAGTAATGCTAAACCCATGGGGAGTGATCACTGATGGGGGAGGGGTGCGGGCGGCCATGTCTGGAGCCGTGGCCTCCCAGCTGACGTGTCGGAGGCTCTGTCCCGACCTGTGGAAGCGGCCCGAGGCCCTTCCGGTCCCGGTCGTTCCATAGACCGTTATGGTGAAGGAGCCTGGCGGCGCCCGGGGAGGACGGGACAATGTTTACCCTTGATTCGGGAAGCAGTCAGCGCGACCTCTCATGTTCTCTCGGCTCGAAAGGCAGGTAGTAAATGTGCGACACGAGCGCCACGTATGCCGATACAGCAGCGACGTCTGCACGTTATGTGGCTTCGGCGACGCTTTACTTACGCGGATGGCGGTAAGGCATTCGACGAAAAATGGAACGTTTTCATTACCTCGTTTCTCATTTCAGGAGTGCTAGATTTATTGTAGGATGCGCAAGCGCACCCAAGGCAGATCTATCAGTGTTATCGTAATACAACATAAAAACATCTTCCGGGATATTCTGGTTAGTGTATCCCACGGCGGCTCTTCGCAACAAATGAGCTCGGAAGAAATGAACATTTCGTTTGGAACAGTGCTCAGGAACTATAATTTAGAAACACGGAAGTTTGCCAACTTTGAATTCCGACCAAAAGAATCAGAATACACCTGGCCTTCACGAACTTGCATTGGCCAGACAGGCACGGTCTTCCAATGCCCTTAGCCTTTCTTGTCCAACCATTGATATGCATAATATGGTAACATTCCCCAGGAACAACACAATAATACGACACACTGATCCGTCTAATTGACCAATGCCATTTCGCTCTGTTCCAAGTCTTCCTGTTCTTGCATAAAATTATGCATACCTATTAGTGCGTCCAGATTCATTTTCTATTGCTTTTGATTTGCATGGAAGGTGATATGTGTTATCAAGGAGATATCCAAGGCATGACATTACATGAATGCATATATATATATATATATATTTCTACTATTCGACGACTATTCGAGTTTCTCTCCCAAATACCATTTGCTGTCATCTACCCCGGGAGGTAAAGGCATTGTACCGGTTTGGGCATGGTGAATTCACCCTACATTTGGAAGCAAAACTGGCCAGAACCTGACACATCGGTAGCAAACAACACTGTTATGGGCGCTATATGATCAACATGGTCGACGCGCCCTAAAGCCCAAATAATAAACAAACCGTGACGTCACTTTTAGGGGGATACAATTTTGGGATTTGTTTCTCTCTCTCTCTCTCTCTCTCTCTCTCTATCTCTCTCTCTCTCTCTCTCTCTCTCTCTCTCTCTCTCTCTCTCTCTCTCTCTCTCTCTCTCTCTCTCTCTCTCTCTCTCTCTCTCTCTCTCTCTCTCTCTCTCTCTCTCTCTCTCTCTCTCTCTCTCTCTCTCTCTCTCTCTCTCTCTCTCTCTCTCTCTCTATCTCTCTATCTCTCTATCTCTCTATCTCTCTATCTCTCTATCTCTCTCTCTCTCTCTCGCTCTCTCTCGCTCTCTCTCGCCTCGCTCTCCTCTCTCTCTATCTCTCATCTCTCTATCACACTCACTCACTCACTCACTCACTCTCTCACCACTCACCACTCACTCACTCACTCACTCACTCACTCACTCACTCACTCACTCACACTCACTCACACTCACTCACTTGCTCCTCCATCCCGCTCAGCATCACTGTCCCTTTATTTTGCAATACCTTAAACCATTCTGCATTTATAAGCCTTTATCTATTTTCCTTGGAGCTATTCTGGTATTTCGACGTCTGGTTACTGTCCACTCTCTACTATCCTGTGCCTCACTATCACCATCTCTACCACCTCTCGAACCCTGCACCTGGCTTGTTCGACTCTCGTTACCTATGATGGGCCCTGTCGCTAAACGACTCAGGCGCTTCACCTCCTTGTTAGCATCTCCACCTTCCTACTCAAGTCCCCAATGAGGCCCCCCTCAAACTCGCACTTTCCACCGTCGCCTTCCATGTCTTGTTTTTTTTTGTGTTTTTTTAATGTTGTAAATTTTGTTTTGGCTTTGATTCTTGTTATTCTTCTTCCTAACTAAATGTCAATTATCCGCGTTTGACGTGAAACGGCACCGCAATACTAACTAAACTATGATAAGAAGTACTTAGTATGTCCCGAATTAACCTACACACAGGAAAGAGAGCAACAGGCTATCTGCAGCATCAAAACAAAACTTCTCTTAATGACTAGCCGTCCACTCTTCTTTTCCTATTTTAATGACTAGTGGTCCAGTCATCTTTTTTCCTCTCGATGTCCTCAACCAGTCCTCCCCAGGCCTCAGAGCCGCGCGAACACGTCCGTCTCGAACAAGAGCAGAACCGTGCGTGAGTGAGTTGACAAACGCTACAGCCGCTTGGGGTCCGTGTACATGCCACATGACCGGCATGGCAAGGTTGTTGGAAACAATTCAACATTTACTTGTTTTAGCTACGTCAGATGATAGAACGTCAGTATGTTCGTTTTTTGTTGTCGCTTTGGCACATTGAATGCATGCCTTTTTCAATTCAGCGTGTAACATGAAACCCATTAACGTCGTATGCGTTGTGCCGCTTCCATCCGTGGGATTATTATGCCCTATCAAGGGATGACATGTTTCAAAGTTCACTTCAGTGTTTTGGGTTTCAGGAGGCACCGCGCCTACGTCTAACTGTAGGAGGATCAGGAGTCGTCGAAGTCCACGAACGATTTCGGGAATTACATCGCAATGCAGTATCAACAGCGCCGACGACAGCAACAACAGCCATTTCTCCCTGGATGCCAGCGACACTTCGCAACGTCAGCCTATGAATCGACCCGCAGCGAGTTCGTATCGCTGTGACGTGTGTGGCAGGTCGTTTGAGTATCGTGAATGGCTGCTTCAACACCACAGAGTCCATACGGGTGCGAGGGTGTACAGTGACGGTGGCGGGGGAAGATCTCCAGACCAGACAGTCTTTGCTGAGACATTGCAACGGACATCGTCCATGATGACCGGAACCGGAAAAAAACCATTCATGTGTGAGACATGTGGCGGCACTTTTGCTACCAAACAAACTTTGGTCCAACACATGAAAGTCCACACCGGAGAGAGTACTCACAAATGTGAGGTATGTGGCCGGCCGTTTGCTGTCAAGAACAGTTTGGTGGAACATATGAGAACACACACCGGAGAAAAACCATTCAACTGTGAGACATGCGGCCGGGCATTTGCCGCGAAGAAAATATTGGTTAGGCATTTCAGAACACACACCGGAGAGAAACCTTACAAGTGTGAGACATGCGGCTGGACGTTTGCTGACAAGAACAGTATGATTACACATATCAGAGCACACACCGGAGAGAAACCTTACAGGTGTGAGACATGCGGCAGGACGTTCGCTGCCAGGAGCAGTTTGGCAGGACATATTAGAACACACATCGGAGAGAGACCTTACAAGTGTGAGCCATGCGGCAGAAGCTTTCAGGTCAAGATGGGCTTGGTTCGACATATGAGATCACATACCGGAGAGAGACCCTACAAGTGTGAGATATGCGGCCAGGCGTTCGCGGGCAGGGACGGTTTGATTACACATTGCAAAACACACACCGGGGAGAGACGTTACAAGTGTGAGACATGCGGCAGAACGTTTCTTATGAAGATAGGTTTGGTTAGACATATGAGAACACACACTGGAGAGAGACCTTACAAGTGTGAGACATGTGGCCGGACGTTCGCTGCCAGGAACACTTTGATTACGCATATCAGAGTACACACCGGTGAGAAACCTTACAGGTGTGAGACATGCGGCAGGACGTTCGCTGCCAGGAACAATTTGATTACACATGTCAGAGTACACACCGGAGATAAACCTTACAGGTGTGAGACATGCGGCAGGACATTCGCTGCCAGGAACAGTTTGGCACGACATATTAGAAGACGCACAGGAGAGAGACCTCACAAACGTGAGCCATGCGGCAAAAGCTTTCCGGTCAAGAAGGGCTTGGTTCAACATATGAGATCACACACCGGAGAGAGACCTTACAAGTGTGAGACATGCGGCAGAACGTTTCTTGCGAAGATAAGTTTGGTTATACATATGATAACACACCGGGGAGAGATCTTACAAGCGTGAGACATGCGGCCGGGCGTTCGTTGCCATGTACATTTTGATTGCACATAGGAGAACACATACCGGAGAGAGACCTTACAGGTGTGAGGACTGCCAAGAACAGTGGCTGAACATGTTAGAACACACACCGGGGAGAGACCTTACAGGTGTGAGACATGCGACCGGCCGTTCGTTGCCAGGTACACTTTGATTACACATATGAGAACACACCGCAGAGAGACCTTACAAGTGTGATACATGTGGTAGGGCGTTTGTTTCCTGGGTGCAATGAAGTACACGTGTCAAATCCCTTGCAGAAGATGGGCGCTGAAACTGAGATGCTTGGGGCAGGACGTTACTGTAAGGGCGGATATAGTTCTACATCCGCTAATTCACACCGGGGAGATCCCCTACAAATGTGAGACATGTGGCCGGCTGTTCGCTGCCAAGAGCAGTTTGGTTAAACAAATGAGAATACACACCGGAGAGGGGTGTCACACATGTGGAGAATGTGGCCGGACGTTTGCCGCCGACAAGAGTTTGGTTGGGCGTATGAGAGCACACACGGGAGAGAGAACTCAGATGTGCGAGACGTGCAGCAGGGCGTTTGCTGCCAAGAGCTGCTTTGTTGAAGATATGAGAACACGCCGGGGAGCAACCAGACAAATGTGGGACATGCGGCAAGTCTTTTGCTTGGCAGGACACGTTTAGTTTGACACATCAGAACCCACACGTAAGTGCGGTCCTGGAAGTGAGGCGCGTACCGTAGAACATTTACTGACACAGGAGTGGGATTAGGCACCTGACAGCGTACGCAGGAGAGTGGGACACAGTTTGTTACAGGAGAACCCACACGACACCTGACATCGACTCTACACATGTGGACATTGTAGAATGGTGCACTGGCGGATCGAACCCACCGGTTGGGGGTGGGGGAAACTTTCGGCTTTCGGTGTCAGCCCCCCGCCCCAGTGGCGTACCTAGTAATTGCATCAGGGAAGGAGTCAAACGGATTTGGATGGTGCCCATCATCCCACTATTTTGGTTTAATTGCACCGGATTTCGACCATTATTTGGTAAGGGGCCACTAAAAAAAAATACTGAATGACAACATAATTTCCTGCGTTGGGGCCCCGGCTACCTTCACTGTTCCTAGGTTACAGGATTTTTGTTCTTGTTTACCACAACGTTCACGCTCACATTCAACGTCTTGTACCACGTCAACGTTCGTGTCGTGTACACACTGGCGGATCTGATATTCTCAACTATTGCTGTAAGCAGAACTTGAGCAGCATAGAACCCTCGATGTGTGTGATGATCTATTATGCTACCATATTGGGCTTCCAAACAATTATTTGATAAAATACCTTTACAAATTGAGATTACTTTACCCAGAACGCTATTTTTCAACCTCGGCAAAGGTTACTGCATTTCAATTTAGTTTACTGCTGTTGGTTTGGGGGCAAAACACACCATCCACCCATTTTAAGCTCTTCGGGGGGCCATAGCCGGAGTGGCCCCTCCCTGGACCCGCCAGTGTGAGTATGTTGCAGAAAGTGTAGCGTGGTTAGCGATAGCATTGGGAAGTGTGTACTTTTGAGTGGTTGGAGCCGGCCGTACTCGTGGTTTGTGCTGGTGAAATATATAGGCAGTCTGGCCACCATCGCCGCTAAGACGTGATTTTCCAGGTGTGCACAAGGAGATGAGAAGCACTCGAGCGTTAAGTACATTTCCTAACATCAATTGCCAATATTCTGACGACCTCGTGTTCACGACCTCATGCTCACCAGCAAGTTATGGGACAACATACACGAGTCTCCGAGACGGATCCGACCAGGAGTGACGACTTCCGAACGCGATTGCAGAAAGCAATGCTTGATGCAAGAAAAATATTTTGAAATAAAAGGGGAAGAACCCACCAAATACACAGGAACGCCGCTACACGCAAAGCAAATTAGATCAGGGGCGCTCCTGATTCAGGCAAATGACGCAATAGATGGTTGGATTCTCCCGACCATCCACCACATAAAACAAACACCCATCACCATAACACTGGCCACACACCTACACATTAAGCACATCGCAAGGCACAAGACGAGCACGAGAGTTGGCCTGGGTGTCGGCGGAGACCATGGCCCTCAAACTTGAGGACCAAGGTTTCTCCGCCGCATTCAGGCCCACCTCGCAGCCAGGCAAACCGGCATCACACCAAATCATACTGACAATCAGGACACAAACATCACGAACAGACATCAAAGCTGGCTACATCAGGTATGACGTCACACCACGTGCACCCTCCCGCGACGGTGTAAGAACTGTCAACGCTATGGCCACTCTGCGGGGGGGGGGGGGTGCCGTCACACCACATTCACCCCTCCCGCGACGGTGTAAGAACTGTCAACACAAGCTTGGACACAATATTCCAGATGTGGCTTGACATATGCACAATAAAGCTTCCTGATGACTTCCTCACTTTTGTATGATACATTCCTATTTATTGCCCCAAGCATTCTTAATGCCTTCTTCCTGGCTTCTTTGGTCTGTTCTGATGCCCCCAATTTTGTGTTCAAAATAACACCTAAGTCCTTCTCCTGCTGAGTCACAGATAGTACTTGGCCACCCATCAAGTATGGAGCCTTGATATGCTGCCTACCTACATGCATGATTTTGCACTTATCAAAATGAAATTTCATTTGCCATTTTTCGGACCACTTCACAAGCTCGTCTAAGTCTTTCTGCAGCAAGACCTGCTCAATGTGCCCTGTTATTGCCCTAAAGACCTTCAAATCATCCGCAAATTTAAAAACCTTACTGCTTAGGCCACTTTCAATGTTATTTACAAACATAATGAACAATAGTGGTCCCAGTACTGACCCCTGGGGGACTCCACTAAGAACATTTTGCCATGATGATTTTGTACCATTTAGCATCACGCTCTGCTGTCTATCTGAAAGCCACAACCCTATCCATTTTAGGATGTTACCCGCAATACCATGGACCTGAAACTGCATCATTAACCGTTTATGAGGTACCTTGTCAAAGGCCTTGCTAAAGTCAAGATATGCTACATCAACCTGATTTCCCTTCTCAAATTGTCTGTAGCAAAATTAAAAAGTCCAAGAGATTTATGAGACACGATCGCTCTCTTCTAAACCCATGTGGAGTATCTTGAATCAATCTGTTTCTTTCCAGAAAACTAACTATTTTATCCTTGACAATTGATTCAAGTACCTTGCAGACTAGGGATGTGAGGCTTACTGGCCTATAGTTTTCAACTTTCCCTCTTTCTCCTTTCTTGAAAATGGGCACTTCATTTGCCCTTTTCCAATCTGTTGGAATTTCATTTTGTGAAACTGATCTACAAAATATTATACTGAGTGGAATTGCCAATTCTTTTTCAGCTTCCCGCAATACCCTAGCATAAATTCCATCAGGTCCTGCTGCCTTGTTTGGCTTTATTTTCCTGACATAATTCAAAACAACATCACTATCAATGAAATCAACATCATGTAACTGATCACCTGTTGCTGAGCTGTGGTTCACAGTTGGCAGATTAGTCACATCCTCCAACGTAAACACTGATTTAAACTGCTTGCTCAGTTCCTCAACCATCTCACCATCCTCACTCAATATAATCCCATTTACTTCCAGTGGACCAATTGTGCTTGAAACTTTACTTAGCTTGTAGAAAGTAAATAACTTTTTACTGTCCCCATTACAGTTCCTAGCCAAATCCAATTATTTTGCTCGCTTTGCTGCTCTGGTTTTCTGCTTCACAACGTCTCTAGCTTTTTGATACAACCTTATATTTACTATATTTGAAGCTTCCTTAAATACTCTAAATGCATCTTTCTTAGCCTTAATTGCTTTTGTCAAGTCTGGTGTAAGCCATGCTGGCTTCCTACCCTTCGTTTGTGCCTTTGCTATTGGGGGACATGTCTAATCTGAATTTCCCTCAAGTAAGGGGACGAGTGGTCTAGGGGTAAGATGCTCGTCTCACAATCGAAAGGTTGTGAGTTCGAGTCTCACCTGTCGCTACTCTTCGCCCCGACCAATCGGCGTGAGAGATTGGCGACGCTACATGACTCAACGGTCGACGTGTCGTAAAGCCAATAACCAACCAACCAATCCCTCAAGTAAGATTTGAACTTTTCCCACATTTCACAGGCATTTAAATCGGAGAATTCTTCTTCCAATTTTATGGCACTTAAAGCCGCTCTCATGCAGTCAAAGTCTGCCCTGTTAAAATTTGGAACCTTTGCCAAATTATCCTTGATTGTCCCTGCTACATGTGCCTTGAATCTCACTATGTTATGGTCACTTCTTCCCAGAGTTTTAGACACACTGGGAGCTCTAAAAGACACAGCCGAAGCTCTGAAAGCACACCGGGGCCATGAGACTGCGGGCACTAAATAACACATCGGGGTCTTCGAAAACGCGCCGGTACCTCAAAAATATCGTCAGTGCACAAAAAGGACCAAAACTCTTTTTAAAAGTCGGGTCTTAATAATTTGCCGAGTCCCTAAGAAAAGTTGGCTGGGGCCATAAAACACCTACGTAGACGAAGAAAAATGCAGCCGGTCGGAAAAAACACGTAGCTAGTCCCTCGGTTTGGTAGCCAATTTGGAAGCATATTTATCCAAAGAGATAAGGTGTATCAAAGCTCAGCAGGTATCCCAATTTCTTAACCACCAGAAAATGTGGCAAGAAGAACCAATCGTCGAGTTGAATTAATATAATTTTCCCTGCGAACCCCCATAAGAAGCATTCCACACGCCAAATATGACACAATACTATCATGCGGCAGCAATTAGCAAAACTTAGAAGAGCTAGCAGAAACGGGAGAATCGCACCAAGTGTGGCGATTGCGACGATGCGCAAGGCGGATGAACATGTGCACGAACGGTGGCGTTTTGGCGACCGGGTGTTATTAGCTGGAATGCCTGAAATTTGGAATTTCTACATTTTAAAGTGATTTGTACAAGTGTAATTTCAACAATGTGGGGTAACTTGTTAAGTGATGCCAAAGTAAAAACCTTCGAGCAGGATGGGGGAGTTACGGCTGACGTCAGGTGACTCAGACACGATGGTGATATATTGGGTCCCCTCCACAGGACAATTTGTTTGCTAAATAATTTAAACATACACCTACACATACAAGGTCGGGCCTGAATCCCACAACTCGCTTTGGGTGACAGGCCTCCGCTTCGCCATCTTGGTTGCGGGTGGGCAGTGGAGCCTCTCCGCAGGCAAGGAAGCTGCCCACCCTCCAAGTGTCCTTCTCATTGTCGTGTATGCATGTATGTGTGTCCGTGTATGAACCTGTATACTATGTATGTATCGGCCCTATACGCCACGTTCTTTGTTTGCCGGCGTCTCATCTTTCCTTTCTTGCCTCTTTGATATAATCGGATGCCACATAAGCCGGATTAACGTAACTACTACTTTAACGTTACAATCTCTAGCGGATGGCATTTTGTTTCTGCTAAAGAAAAAAAAAATTTTGAACATAAGAAATGGGCCGCTTTGAAAAAAAAACAGCGGTCGTTTTCCGGTGGCTTTTTAAATGGGGGCAGATGGGCCCCTTCCAAATCCATTTGCCCTAGCACAAATCCGAGGTACGTCACTGGATTATATCAGGTCCTCGCAAATACGGCCACATTTCTGATGTGACAAGTCAACAAGGTAGGCGGTGCGCACCCACGCTCGTGCCATATTTTACCTGGCGTCCTGTTCATGGAAATGTGACTTCCGATAAGCCCGGTGTACCACGTTTAGCTCTGACACGCACCTGCGAACATCCTACTAGCCAGTACTAGTCAGCACCAGTCCGAGCTACTAGCCAGTCACATCACCTGTCTCTGCCCCGGGGCACGAACAATCATGGAAAGCGGCAAGATATGTATCGTGTGGTGAAAATATACAAACATGTCAGATGCGGCTCTTCTTCCAATGTGTCACAACAACTGCTTCAATCAAACTCCGTGACATCATCCGGCATACTTGATTCATCTCATCATGCACGGTATGTGCTGTGTGACAGTGAGCTGGGTGGGTTGTGTTTTTGTGTTTGTATGTGTGTGCGCATTTGGGTTTGTATCCACACATGCACAGGTGCGCGAGTGCACACACGCACGTGCGTTTGTGTTTATGCGTATGCTTTGACTTGTACTTGACGTGACATGTACACTACGTATATACTGCAACCATACTCTGTAATGACGATGGTCGAAGAATAGACCTCATTTTGTGAAGTGACCTGATCACGTGTAATGCGCCACTACGCAATGCATAGTCCGAAGTTCTGCAATAAAACCAATAAGCCCGTCCTACCGCATAAAGCGATTGGTATGAACATGGTGTCAGCCTGTACGCGACGTTCCGTAAGAACATGATGTCAGCCTGTACTGGACGTTCCGTACGAACATGTCAGCCTGTACGCGACGTTCCGTAAGAACATGATGTCAGCCTGTACGGGACGTTCCGTACGAACATGTCAGCCTGTACGCGACGTTCCGTAAGAACATGATGTCAGCCTGTACGGGACGTTCCGTAAGAACATTTTTTCAGCCTGTACGGGATGTTCCGTAAGGACATGGTGTCAGCCTGTACTGGACGTTCCGTAAGAACATGGTGTCAGCCTGTGCGCGACGAGAGGTCACAGATCACAGAGGTCACACGTGTCCTGGTGTAAAGCGAAGGAGATCCTGATATGCCAACGATGCCGACCTAGGTGTGCCACTGCAGTGGACAGAGCTGTCCACTGCAGTGACACTGTGGCAGCTCTGCCACATTGAAACTGAGGATGCATATGCATCGTCAGTTGTGTTTGTGCGTCAGTAATGCCGAAGATCAATAGTGTAGTTTATCGGTGCTTGGGCAGGTGCAGGTGCACAACTGGTTCAGTCTGAAACGTAGAGGTTCAATGTCCTTGCATTTGAACAAATGCCAAAATTAACCATGGCGGGAAACTCAGGATGGCACTAATCACCGGAAAGCACACAAAGAAACACGGAAGCACAGTGGAAAACATTGGGAGTCATTGAAAGTCTCCGAGAATAACCGGCGAGTACCGGAAGATTTCCGCGGGTGCTTTTTTCTGTTTCTCATCATACTCCGTACGCGGTAGCAGGGGCGTCGATTTATATCCTTCTGCGGGGGCCATGGCCCCCCCAATGCTGATCTTGGCCCCCCCCCATGTTGGTTTGGGCCCCCCCAATAACCCATGCTATTTTTATGCTGATAAAAAGCTAAAGGAAAAAAAAAGAAGAAAAACACTGTTAGGTACATAGAAAACTTAGTTGATGTTAACCAGCACATTTTGTACTGAAAAAGAACAGATTTTGATTAGATAGTGGACTGAGTATCCAACTTTTGCTACACAATTCAAAATTATGTGGAAAAAAACAAAATAGCTAGATTTCCCTCCACTGTGGAAGGAAAACTTACAGCATACAATGTTAAGATTTGATGATGATGCATTTTAAACCAGATTGTCTTTTTTTAAAATGCTCAGCCACAAAACAACAATTGGATTGTCATACTGATGTTTGTACATGCCACCAATGGCAAAACCACATGCATATGAGCTTAAACAGGAAAAAATCCATTTTTAATTTCCAGTCATTGTCAAACTTGCATTGTCCAGTGAAGAACAATGACAATCATCATTGACATTGTGGATATGCAAACTATAATTATCTTCAGCAGCCCACCTGTCACACCATCAGCTTGATATTTACCTAGGTACCTACCTACATGCCCAATGACAATGCATGCATTAAATATTGATATGGGGAAAAACGAGAGCCATGTGTGGCAAATCTGCCAGCTTATGATACCATGACAGAGAAAAGTCAGCAAGAAGCTGCATGGCCACTGCATTATAATTGCGTGTAAAGAAAGCATACGACCTTCAATATACCAGGAGGTGCTGAGTTGACATTAAAAGTAACGTTAAGGATTATACTTTATTACTCAACGTTTCGGCCAGGGGCCATCGTCAGGAGTGATATAAAAATGTCAAGTTTTAACAATTGAAAAAAAAGCACGCCAGCAAAAAAAGCGTGCAAAAGACACGTGGAATGCGGGAAAGCCTCCTCAGTGGTGCAGACACTTAAAGAAACTCCAAACCAGAAACAAACTATGCCAAGATAGAATCCTCTGAGGAAGCCCGAGCCGATGGTCTATATACATATCGATACATACACTCACGCACATATATAGACATAGATCCAATATAACGCGTAATACATAAAATATAATTTGTGTTTATGTAATTTAAGTGATATACCAAGACGTCGTTTGCGTGTTTAGTTGCGGCCGTAGATTACGTATGTGTAGAGATTCGAGGACCTACGGCCGCAACTAAACACGCAAACGACGTCTTGGTATATCACTTAAATTACATAAACACAAATTATATTTTATGTATTACGCGTTATATTGGATCTATGTCTATATATGTGCGTGAGTGTATGTATCGATATGTATATAGACCATCGGCTCGGGCTTCCTCAGAGGATTCTATCTTGGCATAGTTTGTTTCTGGTTTGGAGTTTCTTTAAGTGTCTGCACCACTGAGGAGGCTTTCCCGCATTCCACGTGTCTTTTGCACGCTTTTTTTGCTGAAGTGCTTTTTTTCAATTGTTATAACTTGACATTTTTATATCACTCCTGACGATGGCCCCTGGCCGAAACGTTGAGTAATAAAGTATAATCCTTAACGTTACTTTTAATGTCAACTCAGCACCTCCTGGTATATTGAAGGTCGTATGCTTTCTTTACACGCAATGTCGAAAACCCAGGAGCATCTAAGAGCCATTCTTCGTTGTATTAAACAATGCATTATAATTGGTATTCCTAAAAGAATAAAAAAGAAAGCTGTGGCTCACATGACTTTTAAGCAAACCTTACAGTCATACAAGGCCAATGCTATACAAGAAATAGCCTTGACAAGACCAATGTCTCGTACGACGCAAAAACACCATTATTAAACGCCGCAAACATACCATTATTTTAAAAGGTACACCAAAGTTCGCATTCAAACCTTGATGACGTCACAGGTTTGTATTCGTATATTGCAGAAATTGGAAGCATCAGGCAAGTTTCAATTTCACTGCACATGGGTGGGGGAGTGATATTTTTAGGCGTACCTGACCACAGAGGTCATTTGCGCCACCCTTGAAGCGAGTACGTTACATGTCTGACTATAAAAGCGGGTGTTTGCGATCAAGGTGCAGGCATGTGGACGTTTACGTAAAGGGAATTTTACGTTATAGTTTGTGTGATATTTTAGGGGCTAGGATGGGGACATCCCCCTAATGTCTAGATGGCAGGGGCGTCGATTTGTATCCTTTTGTGGGGGCCAGGGTCCCACCAATGTTGATCTTGCCCCCCCCCCATGTTGATTTGGGCCTCCCCAATAACATATGCTATTTGTATGCTGATAAAAAAGTTGAAGGAAAAAAGAAGGAAAACCCCATGCTTGGTACATAGAAAATGTAGTTGATGTTAACCAGCACATTTTGTAATGAAAAAAAAACAGATTTAGGTTAGATAGTGGACTGACCCTCCACCTTTTGCTACAAAATTCAAAATGGTGTGCACAAAAACCAATTGTCATTGTCAAACTTGCATACAATCTAGTCCCGTGAACAACAATCAGTTATCATTGAGAGTGTGGATATACAAACTATAATTAACCTCAACAGCCCACTCATCACACTATCAGCTCGATATTTACCTGGTACCTAGGCACCTAGGTACATGCTACAGAAAGACTTAGAATAGCTTGTGAAGTGGTCCAAAAAATGGCAGATGAAATAAAATTTTGATAAGTGCAAAATCATGCATGTATGCAGGGGCGTCGATTTGTATCCTTTTGTGGGGGCTATGGCCCCACCAATGTTGATCTTGCCCCCCCCAACGTTGATTTGGGCCCCCCAATAACCTATGCTATTTTATGCTGATAAGAAAGCTAAAGGGAAAAAATGAAAAACCCCATGCTAAATTAGGTGCAGTGCTGCAGTGAGCATGATTATGAGTGAGAAACAGGCATAAAATAACCTTATGCTCATATTAAGGTACAGAAATAGATCCAAAATCACACTGTATATATTTCGGCCACGGGCCTTCCTCAACAGTGAACACTTTGGTACAAAAGCCACAAAAACACACGCCAAGTTCACCTCGTGACACCGAACCATTAATCGCTTTCATTTCACATGTCACAATATCTGCATATTCGTGAAATACATATACATATTAACATAAACCATAATCAATGTGTACGATCCGTGTGTGTACATGTGTCAACTTGCGACCCAGGTGTGTGTGTATGTCTGTGTGTGGATGCGGTTATGTGTTGCATATGTGCTTGCCTCAGGCGGTGTATGGAACAGGTTTTATCAGGGTCCAGGATGCCGTCAGTGTGTTTAATGACGGCTTTTTGTTCCTAATCTCTATCGATTCGCTGATTTTGAGCTCTGCTACATCTTACATCAGTTGTGTAAGAATCATCCTTGTTGATGGTCAGAAGTGTATCCAGGAAAGGTACTTGTTGGTTACCGGAATGGTCACTGCGTTCAATGGAGAATTTTATGGAAGGATGGAAGTTGTTGAGAAAAAAATTAAAATAATCATCGAGAGCTTTTGAACCGTGTATCCAAATACCCAGGACATCGTCAATGTAGCGCATGTATGTTATGGGCTGGTGTTGATTTGATGTCAGGAGGAGAGTCTCAACTGCGTTCATGAAGATGATGGCCAGTGGTGGAGCAATCCGACTCCCCATCCACCACTGGCCATCATCTTCATGAACGCAGTTGAGACTCTCCTCCTGACATCAAATCAACACCAGCCCATAACATATATGCGCTACATTGACGATGTCCTGGGTATTTGGATACACGGTTCAAAAGCTCTCGATGATTATTTTAATTTTCTTTTCTCAACAACTTCCATCCTTCCATAAAATTTTCCATGGAACGCAGTGACCATTCCGGTAACCAACAAGTACCTTTCCTGGATACACTTCTGACCATCAACAAGGACGATTCTTACACAACTGAGCTGTACATAAAACCCATGGCGGCGCCTATAATACTTCCATTTTTCTCGGCACACCCCATCCAGACAAAAAGAGCAGTTTTGTATGCACAGACATTGAGAGCCAAGCGTCTCGGATCTAATGCTGATGCCCGAAACCGAGGCATGCAAAAAATCGAAACTTTGTTTCTGGCCAACAACTATCCACCCCACATGATCAAAAGAGCCAGTTGTCAGGTAACACACCCCGTGAGAAATACACAGACACAAACGCGACGTTCGGACCCCAAAGACAACGCAACTTTCGTCAACCTCCCATACATAGATGATAAGCTCACCAAAAAAATAACAGCGGCAATCAAAACCTCAAAACTATCACTACGTGTAGCATGGCAGAGTGGTAAAACACTTTCAGAAACTCTGACCAAGTCCGCTCTCAACCCACACCCATGTCCTGCTGGGAGCAAGAAGTGTCACTGCTGCCTGGCAGGACTTCAAGGCAGATGCCACACACGAAACACAGTCTACATCATAACATGCCAGCTATGCCGATCATTGCACATCACGTATATAGGGGAAACAAAACGCATGGTTAGGGACAGATTTAATGAGCATTTAAGAGACGCTAAAAATAAAACCACTAACACCCCATTTGGCGAACACTTCAAAATAACTCACGCAAGTAGCACTTTCGACTCTAAAACACTCAGTATATCCATTCTGCAAGTTTGCAAAGATGTAGCAGAGCTCAAGATCAGCGAATCGATAGAGATTAGGAACAAAAAGCCGTCATTAAACACAATGACGGCATCCTGGACCCTGATAAAACCAGTTCCATACACCGCCTGAGGCAAGCACATATGCAACACATAACCGCATCCACACACAGACATGCACACACACCTGGGTCGCAAGTTGACACATGTACACACACGGATCGTACACATTGATTTTGGTTTATGTTAATATGTATCTGTATTTCACGAATATGCAGATATTGTGATATGTGAAATGAAAGCGATTAATGGTTCGGTGTCACGAGGTGAACTTGGCGTGTGTTTTTGTGGCTTTTGTACCAAAGTGTTCACTGTTGAGGAAGGCCCGTGGCCGAAATATATACAGTGTGATTTTCGATCTATTTCTGTACCTTAATATGAGCATAAGGTTATTTTATGCCTGTTTCTCACCCCATGCTAAGTAGAAACATTGATGTTAACCAGCACATTTTGTACTGAATAGAAACATATTTGGATTGGATAGTGGACTGGCTCTCCACCTTTTGCTGAAAAATGTAAAATTGTGTGCAAAAACAAACAAAATAGCTGGAATTCCCTCCACTGTGGAAGTACAGCTTACATCTTTCTGGGTTGGTTGGTTGGTTATTTGGGTTTACGGCCGCATTGACTGCGTTGGTCATACAGCGCCCATACAACTTCTCTTGTTCCCACCTTAAAGCACAATAATACCCAAATTTTCCGAAAAAATTTACAACCATGTTCACAAAAAAATATAATTTTTATTCAAAATCAGCCTAGGTTATGTTAGGCTGGGTTAGGTTTCTTTTTTAAGGTTGAGAATTTTCAGAAAATAAGTTAAGTGACATTTTAATTTAGTTTAATTTTGTGTTCTCAAAACATAGGTTAGGGTAGGCTAGGTTAAGTTTTGTTGCATTAAAAAAAAAAATATGTTTATGCTATGTTACCGAACTCAAAGAATTTTTGGCATTATTTTGCTCACAACCTGAAAAGTAAGCACAGAAAATAAGTGGGTCCAATCATCTTAGTCACCCTCATAAACATGGTATTCTGCATATTTTGTTTTTGTTTTAAAGGAAAAAAAGAACACCTTAGACCGCAAGGTTACCAAATGATTTGCAATTTTTGGGGGAAACTTTTTTGGATTTTTTAAAAAGGTTTTCCAACTTGAAAAACCTAAACTAACCTAACTTAACCAAACCTAACCCATTTGCTTGCTATATGGAGGCAAATGTGTGAACAAACTTGTCTTGTTACCACCTTAAAGCACAATAATACCGATTTGGCTAGGTCAGGCTATTTTAGTTGTTTACCTTGGAAAAATTGTTGAATCATTTTCAAAAATAAAATAAAATCGGAAATTTTCATTCAAAAGCACCTGACGTTAGGTTCGGGTAAGCTGGGTTCGGTTGTTCAATTTAGAACATTTTCAGAATATATATTGCTTAATTTTTGTTTCTATTTTTTCTCCAAAGCAGGGGTGTCGATTTGTATCGATAGACACTAGCGCGTATTAAACGTCACAAATCGTGATGGGCGTTCCTCAGAACATCCAAAATCGTAACATCCAAATAAAAAATTATAGTTACAGAAATTCCAGCGCCTAAAGTCTAAATTTGAGGTTACAGTGACAAATGTGACGGAGGTAAGACATTTGTGGTGCAATTGCGCGCAGTGTTTAATCCGGAGGCCAATCTCATGTGACGTCGTACTGATTCGTTTTTTGTACTTCGCACATTCTGATGTATCTGCGGATTGGTGTGATTTTAAATAGTGAATAAATAGCTTGCTGATATTTAATTCCCAAAGGAACAGTAGTTGAAGAAGTTGGCAGGTAAGCTTGAAAAAGTCCAGTCCATGCTTTTTTTTCTGATTTGTGCTCAGGGTTTCCATGTTAATATCACATAACTACCACGTTTCTCTTCAAGAAGAGCTGTTTTTAGTTTATTTTTATTAATATTTTCATTCTACTGCTCTTAGTGCCCTTTCTGCCCAGGATTGGGGCACCTAGTGTTGCATTTCCGTCCAGGGGTTGGCACACCTTTTGGTAAATTTACAGCTTAAGGTAATTTCTGATGAATTTTTTTTTCCATGCAATGTTTAGGAATGTAATGAACATGATGTTACTACTCATTTTGGTAAATTTGTTTTTTTAAGGTGTTTTATGAATTCGTGGAATGTATCATTTCAATGCAATGTTTATGAACGTGACTCAGATGATGGGACCACTCATTTTATATACAAATGCCTACATTTCAGGCTGTGAGCAAAATAACACCAACAAAAAGCTTAGAATTGGGTGGCATAGGGTAAAGTATTTTTTTGTTAAATAAAAAAATGCAACATAACCTAACCTAACCTAGCTTAACCTCCCCTTGGAGAAAAACAAAACCAAAACATCAAGTTGTAAAAATGTCAAGCAATGTATTTTTTTTAGAATAAAAAAATGTAACCCACCTTAACTTAATCTAACATAAGCTGCTTTTAAAGAAAAAAGATCTATTTCTTTCAAATTTTGGAACAATTTTTGCAAAAAAAGTCCAACTTAAACACTTCAACTAATCTAACATCACCAAACATAGTCCATTTGTTTGCTTTATGGAGGCAAATGTGTAATAACTTGCCTAGTTACCACCTTAAAGCACAATAATTCTGGTTAGATTAGATGGGTTAGGTTTTTCATTTGCAAAATTTGAAGAAAATACCTTGTTATATATTTTTCCAATCTTGTTTTTGTAGTTGTTTTCTCCAAGGTCAGGTTAGGCTAGGTTACGTTAGGTTATGTTGAATTTGTAATGTATTTCTTTTAATTGCTATGTTACTAACTCCAAGCCCATTTTTAATGTTATTTTGCTCACAACCTGCTCACAACCACAAGCATTTGCACGGAAACTGAGTAGTGCCATCAGCTTAGTGACATTCATAAACATTGCATTGGAAATTTAAATAAAAAAATATTAATAAAACACATAAAAGCACAAATTTAATGTCCTTTCTTCTGCAAATGCATGCCTTTCAATTGGGAGTAAAAAATAACACCAAAAAAATGGTGTGGAGTAAGGAAATATAGCATGCAAATAATGTTCAAGATGTATGATAACCTTACCTAACATAGTTCAACTTCCCATACAAGAAATTAATTGTTTTTAATTTAAATTTTCGAGGCATTGTCTCAAATATTTTCAACTTAAAAAACCTAACCTAAGCTAGCCTGAACCGTTTATTTTTTATTTTTGTAGAAAAATCATTAACAAAAATCCGAGCCCACTATATGGCACTGCAGTCGCATGCTATTACTCAGAGTTGTTATGTTGGTGAGTTCGAGTCTCACCTGTCGCTACTCTTCGCCCGCGACCAATCGGCGTGAGAGATTGGCGACGCTACATGACACAACGGTCGACGTGTCGTAGAACCAATAACCAACCAAGAGTTGTATGTTGACATGTACTGAACACTGCTCTTTTAATTATGTGACTTCACCAGTTATTGGACGATTTTCCCCGTTGGTGAGGATGCTTAATAAACATAAACATACACATCGTCGAATAAAAAATCAGAATTTCTGAGATCTGAAAATATAGTGTGCTAAATCCGATGAGTTTTTTTTTTGGGGGGGTTCTAGTGCGTTGGCACTTCGCCCCCCCCAATGTTTTTCAAAAATCGACACCCGTGCGCGGTAGTTTTGGAGTACATGTTCTACATTCCTAATACGTGCATGCACAATCAAAATAGAATGCTACAATACTGACCGCCAACACAGTCTGTCTACTGACAGTGCCCCGGCTGTTTTTAGTGAGTTATTTGAGGTATAGGTCGCATCGGCACCTATTGGCGTCTAGCACATTTCTATGTTTGAAATTCAAACAAAAATATTCAGGAGTTTTGGGAATATGGCAGGTGTCGTGTCCCCTTGCTATACTGGCGCATCGGCGCCGAAAGTGAATTTCTTTTACTTTCATAATACGCTTTCGAAAACTGGCGAGGAAAGAGTTTCGTTGTTTGGCCATTGCTTTACTACAGACCAGGTATGAACAGTGCCCTCATAGTTTGAATATATTACAATATACGAGGCCAAAATCTTGGTACGAGTCTTCTGCAATGCGTTGAGTGAAGTCATACAAGACACAACAGCAGGGCGGCGAAAACAACGTCCACATCTACAGCAGAAAGTAATATTCGCATACCGAGGTTCCAAAACTATATCGGGATCTTGACCACATGACGTTCAATATCGTTAAATCAAACATACTTCACGGAGAAGTGTCGTTGTCCTGGAAACATGCGAATAAGATACCTTTACTAGAAGGTAGATCGAAGTTTTCTTTCAAGCCCGCATGACGTCATCCGATTTTATTATGGTATCGATATGGTTGCAGACAACTTTTCTCAAATCATACGCAATGGTTACTTTATTTTTCCTCCTCTACAAGCAAATATATTTATCTTCCGCTGACTGAGTTATTAATCGTGTCCTGTTCTTTCCAGTGAACATTTGTTCAGACACATATTTTTATCATGCATAGGCAAGGCTGGATTTGTGCATTGTAATCTTGCATGTTGAGAGGAATATTTTGTAGTCATCCAGTACGGATAATATTTTTGTTCAAACCTTATACATCGTAGCTCAATCTGCACCCCCTTTCGTTGAATTTTGAGCACTTTTACTTGATCACAGCAGCTCATTGTCAAACATAGGAGGTAACTTAGGAGATTCAACCTCCAGATGAGAAGACAAGAAACAATTTTCTGGAGAGGATAGTGTTCTGGATTCAAAAAATCCAGGATCAGCCTATTTTTCCAAAAATGTACCTACCTACCTACATTGACATACAACAGTCGTTGAAAACATAGCTTTTTCTAGGCCAGCTAGACCCAGGGCATGGTGCATTATTCCTTGATTAATCTTGCATGGATTATTGACTATAAATGCATAATTGAACATTTATGTACAATACAATCATGCTATGAATGCCTTCCTGAAACTTTCCATGAGTTGCAGTCTGATTTCCTGTAGTATGAATTCAGCATCTAAATAGAATGTTTGAATGTAACACATCTCTGTTTCAGGTGTCATGCCTTACTGTGCAGTACCAGAGCATAGAGGTGGCACTGGGCAGGCAACTTCTATAAAGAAGAAATCTGGTTACACCATTTTATCAGGATTCTGTCTTAGCAAAATATCTTAGTATACAATAAAACATGTCTAAGTTCTCAAATGTTGAGGAACCGAGAGTATGCTCCAAGCATTTCAAAGAAATTGATAAGAAATCTAAAGAAAGAACTGCTCAACCCTGCCTCTTTGCAGAGAAGCAAATGTGTCCTACTATCAGCTATGCGCACCATAATGTTCCCACCAGCCAAAACCCTGCGTAATCCTGAAACTTTTTGTGTT
This sequence comes from Ashinkailepas kermadecensis, assembly GCA_034440615.1. Taxonomy (NCBI): domain Eukaryota; kingdom Metazoa; phylum Arthropoda; class Thecostraca; family Neolepadidae; genus Ashinkailepas; species Ashinkailepas kermadecensis. Next base: position 11,249 of record JAOTOM010001631.1, on the reverse strand, counting down.
ATTGATGTTTACATCATATGCAAGATTACTTTGTTTTGTTTTACCTGCTTCGTTTGCATGTTGACAATGTTTTTACTCTGCCAAAGAAAAAGATGGATAGGCCTGGTTAAGTTATGTCCTTTTATTTCTAGATTTTGATACTTTTCTCTGAGAAAATAGATTAGGCTGGATAATTTTATGCTAGATTACCTCGCCAATTTCTAAAGCTTCCAATAATTAGTTATTGTATATGAACCAATTGAAAATCCTCATTTTTGGTATTATTTTGCTTTTCAACCAATTTTTGTGCTTGTTGGTAAAAAATATGTTCTTTGTACACCGAAATAACAATCACAATAAGACACTCATGTCAAGCATTTACCACTGAGTTATAGGTACACTAAGTTATGGTCAAAGGTATGAGAAATAGATGATTTGGGTCAGATCTGCTGACCGAAATGGTGCATTTATGAGCTACATTTTTTTTACAGAATAGACAAAGAATGATATCAGGTGGCAAATGTATCCATTGGATACATTTACATTCGAACTTTTTGTATCCTGTATAGTGGGCTAGATGTAAAATATTCTAACCAGTTTGTTCATTTCTTCTGTTCTATCATAAAACTTAGTCTGGAATACAAGCATAATCCATTTTGTCAAAAAATAGCATAGTTCTTGTCATAGGAAAACATGTTCAATTTTATTGACGAAAAGTATCAAATCTTTTGGAGTGGCATTATATAGGTGTTGTTTAGGTGATTTGAGCACGATTCCTCGATGTCCTGACCCGTGTAATTTAAGTATATGTCTCAAACTTAGTATAAAGGAGAGGTTATCATGAGATAACAAGTGAGTGATGCCTATATTTAAGTTGATTCTTTCCCTCAACAATTATAGGATTTGTGAAAAATGCCGATAAGTCTTCATTGCGGAGTTGATGGCCATCAGCAAAACTTTTGCATACATCGAGGTTGACGACGATATTTTTCATTTTATTTGGACTGATTCTTTGAGCAGTCTTGTGGCGTTGCGCAGTTTTAACCAGCAACATGTCATCGTACGAGACATTTTATCACACCTTATTTCGCTGCATCGCATGGGAAAACAGGTAATACTTTGCTGGATTCCAGCACATGTCGGAATCCGTGGTAACGAGCTGGCCGACAGGGCTGCAAGGCGTGCAGCACAAGTGCCAAGGAATTGCGTTCTCCCACTCCCTGCCAGTGACTACTACCCAATTATCTCATCATTTATTATCAGACAGTGGCAGGGAGAATGGGACCAAGTGGAGTTCAACAAATTAAAAGAATTCAAACCATACTTAGTTCCGTGGCCCTCGTCCTTCAGCCAAACTAGAAGGGACGAGGTAACCATCTGTCGTCTCAGAATTGGTCACACTCTAGCAACACATAGGTATTTATTGTGCGGGGACGACAGGCAGAAATGTGTTAGGTGTAATGCCGCGCTGACTGTGCACCATGTGCTGATGGCGTGCCAAGCATGCACAGAAGAACGTAGGAGCCACTTCGGATATGATGCGAATGCTCTGAGGTCACAGGACTTATTGGGAGATTATTCCCGAGTTATACACAATGGAGCAGTTTTGTGCTTCCTTGCGGAGATGTGATTTGATTTAATATATGCACCTGCCTAACTGATTATTTGTTTCCCCAGATTTTATATCAAGCGCCTTAATAGCTACCGATGCTTTATATTCGTTTGTGACAGTCTGACGCGTGCTTAGGCAACCTTGTTATGGGTGCAATATAACACAATGTGGTTGACGCACCCTAAAAAAACAATAATCATCATTAAAATAGCAAACATGCATAAGAAGTCCCTGGGCCATTTTTGATCACAATGTTGTTTTTTCTGATGCTTTCTGATTTGACACTCATTCCTTTGGAAAATGAAAGATATAAGCACTTTAAGTTCAAGTACCTCTATCTAAGAAATCGGTCCAAGAAGAGAACATCAAATACATTGAAATAACTTTTTTAAACAAGAAAAAAATTGACTACATATGCCTGCTATCCCACCTCAACAACATATGGGAAGTGTGGGGAAAAGGTTTTGGGTGTGGTGGTATATAATGCAAAATAACATACAATTATCAATAAACATTAATGCAACCTAACCTAGCCTACTGATGTTGGACGGCCTAAAACCTACCGATGTTGAATCACTTAAACGCACTTAAATCACTTAAATTGGATTACTTAAAACCTACGGATGTTGGATTGCTAAATATGATTTTAAAATGTGATTTTCAAAACAATTTGCAGAGGACTGTCCATAATAGCCACTGCACGTAGAGGGCATGTATCGTGAAATAAATCAATAAATATATCAATAGGAAGAAGTCAGCCTTCCACAGCCGCCGGCTGCCAGCGACCATCGTGCAGACAGCGGGTCAGGCGTGCACGGTCCAGTTCGTGGACCGCCGATAGGTCATTCACATAATGACCAGATCATGTTGCGAGTGGTACCGGCGCACGCGCACGCGTTGCTGTATCCGTTCCCGAAGCCGTCCCGTCGGCTCCTGCGACGTCATTTGCGCGAGGGGTATTTCAGCTGAGGCTACCATCAGTGGTACCCTTACCCGCTGGCGTGTGTGTTCCCTTGCCGCCCCAGTTCAGTACATAGGATTAAGTTCAAGCCGCGCTGTGACAGACGGTCACCACGCGTGCGCCGACCATTCGTACATTACGGCTGCGATGCGAGTGATGAATGAAAGCAGGCGAAGCTACAGGTGAAAGATTCTTATATTGTGAGTTCATGTTTGTTTTTTTCTCGCCAACCACAGTTGGCGATCCACGCAGGTAATCGTGCTGCTGCCGTTGTTACTTGGTTATGTTATAAGTTCGCGATACATTCGTACTTGAAATACGTATGCGCAAATATATATATATATATATATATATATATATATATATATATATATATATATATATATATATATATATATATAGATATATATATATATATATATATATATATATATATATATATATATATATATATATATATATATATATATATATATATATATATACATAGATGTATATATATACATCTATATACATATATATATATATATATATATATATATATATATTTATATATACGTATTTCAAATACATAGATGTATCGCGAACTTATAACTAACCAAGTAACAGCGGCAACACCTGCGTGAATCGCCAACTGTGGTCGGCGAGAAAAAACAAACATGAACTCACAATATAAGAATATTTTACCTGTAGCTTCGCCGGCTTTCATTCATCAATCGCATCGCAGCCATAATGTACGAGTGGTCGGCGTACATTACGGCTGCGATGCGAGTGATGAATGAAAGCAGGCGAAGCTACAGGTGAAAGATTCTTATATTGTGAGTTTATGTTTGTTTGTTTTCTCGCCAACCACAGCTGGCGATCCACGCAGGTAATCGTGCTGCTGCCGTTGTTACTTGGTTACGTTATAAGTTCGCGATATATTCGTACTTGAAATACGTATGCGCAAATATATATATATATATATATATATATATATATATATATATATATATATATATATATATATATATACATATTATATATATGTATATAGATGTATATATATATATATATATATATATATATATATATATATATATATATATATACACACCCAAATACACAAATATATATTACATGGGCTAGATGGGGCCTCCTGTCGGTGGCGGATCCAGGGAGGGAAGTTGGGGCATATGCCCCCCCCATGAAAGGTGGCGTCCCTTCGACCAGGAAAACGCGTCTCTTCGCGAAGGCTCGAGTGCACTCCAACACCATCGAAGGTTTCAGCCACAGGCGCCTCTGGGCAGGAAAGGCACCCCTTAAGCTACTTTCGCGGTGGCGCCACTCCAAACACGTGTCCCCTCACCCAGATGACCTGGACTCCCACGGACCCAGATCCTGGATCCGTCCCTGCCTCTTGTGGCAGCTATTGGCTTTTTGTGGTGGCTATGGGACCTCTTATGACCACAGAGGGCCTCCTATTGCGTTCCAGGGGCGGTCAATAATTTCAGGCGGTCTTCTGTGGTTACTTTTTTGAAACTCTCCTGCCACTGAGGGGAAGAAGCTATGGCACACTTAGCTCCCACTCCCTGTCTGTCCTTTCTTCGCTCTTGAACGGGGGTGACAACTTGACCAGCTAAAACGGACTGTAGAGGGAGCCTAACAATATCGGGAAAAATTCCTTTATTTTGAAGGCACTTGATGGTCAGCCTGCCGGAAACGGCACATTGTAAGGCAGGAAGATTGTTACTGGGTCATTTAGGATGCATTTTGCTGAAGCTGAAGAATAGGTCTTTCAATTGGTATACGTGAAAGTGATCTATATTGCCATAAACCATACAAGAGAGCGTAGAGAAAAACGGTAAGATTGCATGTAAACCAATGGTGAAGGGAAACCTTCAAGCCCGCTACCAAACCCACTTCGTGGGGGCATGCGAACGCAACATAAGCTGCCAAAGGCGCCACGGCGATAACACCAGCTGACTCGCCCAATCGCAATCCTCCCGGCAATAACGAACTGGCATATCGAACACGTCTCTTAGCAGTTATAATATGGCAATGCGTCCGTACATCAACATCAGTAACTCTCGTGCAATTTCAACGCCGATCGCCCGTTTACATTTAGTCAGCATGGCACATGGTATGGAACATACATATTCATTCCATGGAAACTGTACATAGCTATATACATGGATACATGCATGACATTTAATGAGCAGGCCAATCACGTGACAGCCAAATTGCAACGAAACGCGCCTGACATTCACGTCCTATGCAGCAGGGACGTTCGGCCCACGTAAGGCACTAAAGCAGTGCCTCACCTGAGTAGAGCTGGGAAGTATTTTTGTATGTTATTTTCATACAGATGCTCTCACCCACTGGGAAACAGGAAAGTTGTCAACTGCGAACAAATATGCAATGTTGACTCGTAATTATAATGAAAATTTAAGTTCACATTTGCATCTTTGCTTCAAAACAGCTCTATCACCGGTCGGCAAAGGCATGCTTCTGGCACATATCGCCCTATAGTGCGCTTTCGTTTCATAACACACGCAGGGCATGCGCGCTTTTTGGAGTGGAGTCCATTTTACTCTTAATGGAAATCGCTATGTGTAAATAAAATATATATACGACCTTCAATATACCAGGAGGTGCTGAGTTGACATCAAAAGTAACTATAAGGGTTGTACTTTATTGCTCAACGTTTCGGCCAGGGGCCATCGTCAGGAGTGATAAAAAAGGCTCAAGTTTAAACAATTGAAATAATCACGCGGAATAAAAAGCGTGCAAAAAGACACGTGAAATGCAGAAAAGCCTCCTCAGTGGTGCAGACACTCACAGAAACTCCAAACCAGAAGCAAACTATGCCAAGAAGGAATCCTCTGAGGAAGCCCGAGCCGATGGTCCATATACATATCGATGCATACACTCACGCACATATATAGACATATATCCAATATAACGCGTAATACATGCTATATATAATTTATGTTTATGTAATTTTATGTGATATACCAAGACGTCGTTTGCGTGTTTAGTTGCGGCCGTAGATTACGTATATGTAGAGATTCGAGGACCTTCAGATCAGCGTTGTCCCTGGCTGTTGCTAGAATTTATACTTTGAAGTTTGTGTTAGTGTCGCTGTGTTCCATGTTAGAATGTTTGTCGATCATGTGTTCGCCTAAAGGAGTGTATGCTCTCCGAAGTCTGGCATCTCCCAAGTGCTCATTGTACCTATCCCTGATGCTACGTTTGGTTTCACCGATATAAAATGTTCCAAGACAGCGATTGCACGTTATTTTGTAAACTACGTTTTTGTGTACATCTACCTTTGAGCCCGTTGATACAGGTGTGGCACGTTCTCCTACCAGCAGGGCATGGCGGCATTTCCAGGGCTGAGCGGACCAGGTAAGATTTCAGCGTAGGTCCGCTAGTCCAGGCTACCCTAACATGGTTTAGATGAGACGAACGGATGGCTGCGTTTACCTGTCGACATAGTTGGTCATCGACAAAAGGAAGTCTCACATAAACATAGTTGGGATTGCTACCCGCTTGATGCCGACGTTGCCCACCTATCCTACTACTGTTGTGAGGGTGAACAGCACGAGCGGCGGAGTGTACCCGATGTGCTGGGTATCCGTTTTCCAGGAAAAGAGTCGTCATCTTCGCAAGGCTCCGCTCGCATCAAATAGTATCGGAGGAGACTCGTGCTGCTCTCCTCATTTGGGAGTTAGAACGGCCTTTTTAGTGGCCATCGGGTGGGCCGAATCATAGTGCAAGATGATGGGGGCTGCCATTGGTTTAAAGTACAGCTCGGTGGTGTAGCTCCCATCAGGGGCGGATCCAGCCAGCAAATGAAGAGGGGGCCAAATCGATGACGAGTCCGGGGACCGGGAAAGGGGGTCGTGTTGCGAATGGGCGACAAGGAGGCACTTTTCACTAAAAACAAACGACCTAATTACCTGTAATGGCCTGGCAGACAACAGTGGCCGCATCAGACCGGGAGTGATCTGCAACGTCATAAAATAATTTACTCTGCTTAAATACCGACATGCTTCACAGAACTCAATTCAAAATAAATATTTCACTCTTTATATCCGCTAAAGCAGGGGTCCCCAACCTCCGGCCCGCGGGCCGCATGCGGCCCCCGAGCCGATTTGTGCGGCCCCCGGTGCCATATTTAGTTTACATTACACTGCGGCCCGCGGACATTTTAGCGGTATTTAGCGCGGTATTTAGCGTCATTTTTTGTGGGTGCGGCCCTCGGCCCCTCACGACTTCGGTTTTGTGGCCCTCCGCCCAAAAAGGTTGGAGATCCCTGCGCTAAAGAGACAACTAGGAAATGGCTGAAAAATTCACTACAGATCGATAGCACGTACACCGAACCGTAGTCTCCTGGGAAGCAAACCTATAGGTACCCATACTCCCTTTTCAATCAAACATTAAGCTCGTAGTTACGAAGAAACTTACGCCGTAGGAGATCATATGCATTAGGCACGATTTACGAGCCATGGCATATGGCATACACATTGTGCTTACGAAATCGCCTGACAACCAAAACTACGATCAATACTCTATATTCAATCGAACATGAATCTCATAATTCTGACGAAACTTACGCCCTACGACATATGCACGAGTTACGAGAAATAAACATACGGGACAAAACGAGAAATAAACAGTTACGAGGGAAAAAAGCGAGATCGTTAAAGTCACGCTACTGTCTGCATCATGATCACCCAACTTCTTTCTTTTAGTAGCCTTGGACCACATCACCCCTTGCTCCCTCTATTGTTGTTCGAGCGAATAAATGCAACTACTTCCACAAGCTTTTTAGCAAAAAGTGCAAATTGTTTCCCATCTGAGATGGTCTGAGGTCCAATATTCCTAGAAATTGGCCTATTTATCAAATCAGACAAATACAAAAGGTGGAGCCAAAAGGTATGTTGGCCCCCCTTTCGCGACCAAAGGGGGGCCATGGCCACGTTGGCCCCCCCTGGATCCGCCCCTGGCTCCCATCAGCCTGAACTACAAACAACGTATCAAGGAAAGGAATCGAACTGCTATGACCAGTGTGTTCTAAGGTAAACTTGATGCTGGAATGTTGTTGGTTAATTTCTGCAAAGAAGTCTAGCAGAGGCCAAGCCATGTGTCCAAACACCAAAAATATCGTCTATATACCTCATGTAGAGAGCTGGTTTCAAATCATACGAAGCTAAGAAGATCGACTCAAGGCGGTGCATAAAAGCAATCGCTAAAGGAGGTGCACATCGGTTACCCATAGCCAATCCTTTTGTCTGCTTGTACATGGAGCTACCGAAACGTATGAGGTTATTGCTGAAAATATGTGTTAGTAATTTCACACAGTCCTGTACCCCAATCCCGAAAACACAAATATCATCCAGATTGTCCTCGATTAGACAAATCACAGCATCTATTTCCTCCTTTATCGGAATGCTGCCATATAAATTTTACAGGTCCATGGTGAAAACAATACTGCCTTCCGGAAGTTTTGTAGGAAACGTTTCTTTCACCCTCTGCAGGTACGACTCCGAATTTGTCAGATGGGCGGGAACCAACGTTAGTATCTGGACGAGAATCTTACTCAAGAACCAAGATAACTTGTATAGGGGGTCACCACTCGCCGACACTATAGGGCGCAGTGGAACCTCTAGTTTGTGGTTTTGGGGAGCCCATATAATTCCGCTGTGCGGCTGGAATGAGGAAGGAGAGATAACACTGTCTTTATGAAACTTCCCTGATAAAGTTTCCTTGATGATAGTACATGGTTCGATTTCGAGACGTTTGGTAGGGTTTGGTTGGGAAGGAATGCTCTGATAATCGTCCGTTATTTTCCTGGCCTGTTCAATGTAATCCGTTTTGTTTAGCACAACGAATCCTTTGCATTTATCTGACGGCTTTACTTCTACATTATCGTTGTTTTTCATTTCCCGAAGTACTTCCCTCTGTTTCGCATAATTGTCCGACATTTTGTTCCATGCTTTGTTGTGATATTTATATGCTTTTAGCACTTTTGTTTTTAAATCTTTCAACTCAGATTCTATTTGAGTTGTGGCTCTCGGTGGTTGGTGTGCAGGAGTGTCGGGAAACATGGGGCGAAGCTTGAAATAACCTGTGCTAGAGGTGCTTTGTGATAAGTCTGCCTGCGGTACCTGAGGTACAGTTTGCTGTTTCGTCTCCACACCACCGAGCTGTACTTTAAACCAATGGCAGCCCCCATCATCTTGCACTATGATTCGGCCCACCCGATGGCCACTAAAAAGGCCGTTCTAACATCCCAAATGAGGAGAGCAGCACGAGTCTCCTCCGATACTATTTCATGCGAGCGGAGCCTTGCGAAAATGACGACTCTTTTCCTGGAAAACGGATACCCAGCACATCGGGTACACTCCGCCGCTCGTGCTGTTCACCCTCACAACAGTAGTAGGATAGATGGGCAACGTCGGCATCGAGCGGGTAGCAATCCCAACTATGTTTACATGAGACTTCCTTTTGTCGATGACCAACTATGTCGACAGGTAAACGCAGCCATCCGTTCGTCTCATCTAAACCATGTTAGGGTAGCCTGGACTAGCGGACCTACGCTGAAATCTTACCTGGTCCGCTCAGCCCTGGAAATGCCGCCATGCCCTGCTGGTAGGAGAACGTGCCACACCTGTATCAACGGGCTCAAAGGTAGATGTACACAAAAACGTAGTTTACAAAATAACGTGCAATCGCTGTCTTGGAACATTTTATATCGGTGAAACCAAACGTAGCATCAGGGATAGGTACAATGAGCACTTGGGAGATGCCAGACTTCGGAGAGCATACACTCCTTTAGGCGAACACATGATCGACAAACATTCTAACATGGAACACAGCGACACTAACACAAACTTCAAAGTAGAAATTCTAGCAACAGCCAGGGACAACGCTGATCTGAAGGTCCTCGAATCTCTACATATACGTAATCTACGGCCGCAACTAAACACGCAAACGACGTCTTGGTATATCACATAAAATTACATAAACATAAATTATATATAGTATGTATTACGCGTTATATTGGATATATGTCTATATATGTGCGTGAGTGTATGCATCGATATGTATATGGACCATCGGCTCGGGCTTCTTCAGAGGATTCCTTCTTGACATAGTTTGTTTCTGGTTTGGAGTTTCTGTGAGTGTCTGCACCACTGAGGAGGCTTTTCTGCATTTCACGTGTCTTTTTGCACGCTTTTTATCCCGCGTGATTATTTCAATTGTTTAAACTTGAGCCTTTTTCTATCACTCCTGACGATGTACCCTGGCCGAAACGTTGAGCAATAAAGTACAACCCTTTTCGTTACTTTTGATGTCAACTCAGCACCTCCTGGTATATTGAAGGTCGTATATATATTTTATTTACACACAATGTCTAAAACCCAGGAGCATCTAAGAGCCATTCTTCGTTATATTACACAATGGAAATCGCTGTGTGAGGCACACTTTTGAGGTACGTGGGGAAATGTTCTGCACACAAATTTTCACATTGATCAGTGAAAAGAAGGAAATGTGCGGAATTATGTCGGCAAGAGCAAGTTATCCACCCACCCACTTAGGTAGGTACGAGAAATGGCAAATACTAGAACCGAAAGCCCAACGAAGAAGTCTGTTAGTAACCAGTGGGCTCTTACTGGGCTTTGATGTGATGCTTAGTTTTTTGCTGATGTGATGCTCTGTAAATTCCATTCATTTACTAGTGTTTCCAAGACGGACATATCAGTCCAGCCAAAAAAAAACGGCCTGATTTGGAGCAAACTTGTTCTTCAATCTCAAATTATGCTAAACCTAGTTGCATTTTATGAAACGGTGTTGCTCTAAGTTCATGCTTAGGTACCTAGTTAGGCTCCTGCTAAGCTTTCCAAATCCAAGGAATTTGAAAATATGTGAAAATTGTGCTTTACTTGGCCGTACCAAACGACTGAAAACCAACTTTTGAAGTCTGCACAAGGCATGCAATTTGGGTAAATATGTAGAAGCCCCTAGGGCACTTTTGGTTAAAAATGTGTTTTTTTCCAGTGCCCTTATGTAATTTGAAATAATTATAAAATCATATCTGGGAAATTAAAACTTTTTTTGCATAAAGTTTGCACTTCAAGTTGTACTTATATCTCAATAAGCAGTCATTTCATGAAGAAAAGAAGGTATTACGGTGCTTTAAGGTGGTAGCAAGACACATTTTTACACACATTTGCTTCCATAAAGCAAATAAATGGGTTAGGTTGGTTTAGGTTTTTTAAGTCGGACAATTTTTGTAAAACTTTGAATTTGTTTTGATTTTTTCTTTGAAAAAAAAGAAAAACAGCAGCTGATGTTAGGTTAGGTTAGGTTGGACTATGTTTTCATTTTTAAGTTCAGAATATAAATTGCTTTACATTTTTCTAATTTTATTTTACTTCATTTTACTGTTTTCTCCAAAGTGAGGTTCATCTAGGTTAGGTGACATTATGTTGCACTTTTATTTCATTTTTCAGCATTTCTTTTTCTGCTATGTTACCTAACTGAAAACCCCTTTTTTGGTGTTATTTTGCTCACAACCGCAAGCATTTGCACAGAACATGATTGTTCCCATAATCTTAGTCGCCTTCATCAACATTACATTGGAATGATCAATTCAAGAATTCATAAACATCCTAAACCACAAATGTACCAAAAAACGAACATTAA
>JAOTOM010001630.1:0-74882 GCA_034440615.1 Ashinkailepas kermadecensis | reverse complement strand
AATGTTCGGAATGGAAGATGGAAATGAATGGACTACGCGGGAGCATGCATGAAGTAGCTATGGGTAGTTAAGGACCAGTGGGAGCTGTTGGAACTCTGCGTACGCATCTAGCTGTCAGAAACCCTCGTTGCCAAAATTTGACCCAGGATAATTACCTAGGCCCTCAATTTGCCAGTCTGGTGACCCGTGGGAGCATGCAGGTGGATGACACGGAGGGAAACAAGCGGGGACTTTAACACTTAAGAGGGCCCCGAAGCTGGACGAGGGCCGGTGACGGACGCATTTCCAACTCCAATGTCCGTCAATTACTCTTTGACCCCCCCTCCTAGGTCTCTCCAACCCTGCGGTTTCTCTATCCCTGGCACCACGACCAAGCCAGGTTCACTCACGAATGGAAGTGTTGAAGTGAGAGATTTGACGTGTCGCAAAACCAATAACCAACCGATCTCGCTATATATAAATTTGTATTAGGATAACGAGTTACGGGGCGCCGACAAGATGACAATACGACGAAGACATGATGATCTGACACGCTCAGACTGCACCTGCTACAGCGTGAACAATGGCACCCCACTCGCTGTGGGCCGGGGGCCGGCGGCACGCCGGAAGCGGGATCGGCGCTAGTAGAACATAGCCGCCGGCCGGCGGCCGTGCGGAAACAACTGTCTCAAGGTCGCTCCGAAGTCAAGGGCGCACCGCAGTAGATCAAGACCCAATAACACTACACCACACAAACTCTCTCGACAGCAACACAAACGCCACCATTCAGACGACAACACAAGACTCCAAGACGACCACACAAGACTCCAAGACAAAACATAACAACAATGCCACCATTCAGACCGACCACTCAGACCAACCACTCCAAACTCAGACGACTGCTACTCAGACAAACCAGCTCGACAAAGACCGAACCACACCCCTATCAATTCCTAATATCCCATCCCCCCTCAATACCACTCCCCCAAACACCCACCCCTACCAGCCCCTCCCCCCACCTATCCCCCCATCCCCCCACACCGACCCCGCCCCCCGACCTCGCCGCCCTAAACTTCACCATCGCAGAAGTGGTGGTGGATATGTACGGAACAGACCTGAGCCTGTCGCGGCTGCAGATGCAGCTTAACATGCTCCCCGGACATCTGCCAGCTGCAAGACAAGGGACGCCTCAAGATAACTGAAATCACCAGCGCGGTGAAGGACGCCACCAGCACAGGCGGTGCTGTGGTGCAGAGGATGTTGAGTGAGGTTATCATCCTGCTGCGTCTCTACCTCACGATCCCCGTCACACCCGCCACATCAGAGAGAACCTTCTCGGTGCTCAGGCGTACCAAAACGTACCTGCGAACCACAATGTCCCAGCCAAGGCTGAACGCAGCTATACTGTGCACCGTCCACAAGCACCGCACGGATGCCCTCGACGTGTCGGCGCTCGCCACAGACTTCAGTCGCGCTAACGACCGCCGCCGATGTTATTTCGGTATGTAGGCATGCCGAGATGGCCAGGTAGTAGATATATACTGTGCTTTAACCATGTCATGTTCGCCTCATTAGACCTGACCCGACCAATAAACCGGACCAATGACATGATGGTGTGATCGAACCTGTTGAGGTTTCAGTAGCCTTTGTTTCAGCCGCTGATTTTGTCGGGAATTATTTGACTTAATACCTAGTGGTTCAAACGAATTTTTGTCGGAACGCACGCTACCCCACCCCTGGTAAAGAAAATAATTTGGCACCTGCCCCCCCCCCACACACTTTTTGAAGCGTTCCTACGCCCATGTATAATGGTCCCACCACTAAACCCCTCAGACGCTCCACCTCCATTGTTAACATCTCTACCTTCCTACTGAAATCCCCCAATGATCCCCTACATTCACACTTTCCGCAACCAGCTCCTTCCATTGTTTTGTCCCTTAATTTATTTCCGTGATGTCATTTTATTTTATTTTTGTATTACTCATTAACTAATATAGTTCTTCTCTAATCAAGATACTGAGCTAACCAGCAACTAACGTAACTGATCAGTGGAATGATCTACCTAGCTTAATGTAATTAACACTGTTCTGTTCCGCACACACAAAACGGTACAGCAAACTAACCTCTTACTTACAGAAATTAAGCCTGGACAACTTCTGCAATTGGAACAACCCAAGGATTTCACAATTCACAATAACTTGTCAAGATATAAAACTAACTAGCTACCAACGGAAACCGATCATCTTGCTGTACCTATTGAACATCTCTATAACGACCAGGTCGAGTGCCCTTGCTCTATTCCCCCGTTCAACGAATTTTTCAGTTCAAGGCACGAAAAGGTGCTCCTGTGGCAGGCTCGAGCGCACCCCTCTCATTCGCTCAACGAGATGCTCAGTCAAAAGCGTGCCTCCGGGCGGAAAGACGCCCCCTGATAACTGCGCAACTCCAAGCGAAATTCTAGACCCGCCAGGGTACAATGCGTTGTAACCGGCCCTGATATTGCGCAACGCCTACATTCCGGGGCATTTGCGCATGCTCCCGCCGGCCGCCCGCCGGCTACCGAGCGCTTATTGTTTGCGGGACTTGGTGCGAGACGGGTGCGCGGAGTGGTCTCTGAACAGTGGAATACACGTGAAGTGTACAGCCATAGTCGCACCGGAGGAGGGGGGGGCCGGGGGCCCGCCCCCCCCATGAGACCAAAGTGCCCTTTTGGCCAAAAGTGCCCTTTTGACCGAAAAGTGCCCTCTTGGCCGGAATGTCCCAAATTTAGCCAAAAAATCACCTGCCTTATGTGCCCCGCCTGTGCCAAAGGTGCCCTTTGGGCCCAAAACTGCACTTTTGGCCTAAAAATGGCATTCCCCTGTGCCCTTTCCTGTCCTATGCCTGTCCCAATTAGGTGCCCTTTTGATATAAAAGTGCCCTGTGCCCTGCCCTGTACCCTGCCCTGTGCCTTGTGCTGTACCGTGAACTCTGCCCTGCCCTGTGTCCTGCCCTATGCCCTGCCTTTACTCCTTTTTACTTTTACTTGTCCTTTTTACTTTTACATCAAAGGTAAGCGAGTAACCTTCATCTCACGACATAATGCATGCAGGCTGCATGTTTTTGGAAATATTATTGTAAATACAAGGGTTCGGTGCTATAACATATAACGTGTCCCATGGAAAATTCACGCCCCCCCCCGGTCAGCAAACCTTCCAGTGTGCCCCGGGCCGCAAAGTGCCCTTTTGGAGCCGGTCAAGTGCCCTTTTGGAGCCGGCCAAGTGCCCTTTTCGGTCCGGGCCCCCCATGGAAAAATCCTGGGTGCGCGCCTGTGTACAGCTGACGAGGTAACAGCGTATACCTGTGTTCGTCGTTGTTTCCATTGAAAACGCCATATGTCAAAAGAAGCCCAGCCAGGGCTATTTCTAGGAGAGGGAGGGGCGAGGTCACCGACAACTGAAATCATCGTGCTTATGTTGTCATAAATTTGCCATCCGGTATCGACATCCAGACCCATATCCCCTCTCATGTTATCTTGATCTTGCTTGGTCGAGCCGCACGCAATAACGAACTCATGACAAACCAGGTTGCTACATATATGCGATGACAAATGCTCCTTCTATTTCCCAACACCCGTGTCGCGTGCAGAGTCGCCGTAAAACCAATCGTCCACTTCAACCGGGCGGCCCAACAAAGGTATCTTGGGCCCAACTATTCCGAACATTCTTCGCACGAATTATTTCCACGTAGTTCATGACGTCATTAGAGTGCCAGGATACATGCCAGCTCGGGCCGGCAGTGCCCGGTGTGGGTGCGCGGGGCGGCTGGGGAGCGGCAGGCTCATTCTGCCGCTCTCCAGCCAACCACGCGCCCAGGCCCATTCTGCCGCTTGAATTCTCACCCATTGAATGCACGGCACTGAAGCACCAGGCAATTCCACGTCTCAATTTATTAAGTGGAAAGTTACTGGTTGAATCGAGCAGTACACATGCCGGGCAGGTGGTCTTAAATCCTGCAGCTCTACGTCGTCAGCTGTGCTTACGCAAGAGAGCGTCTGTTTTTAGACCCTTCCAGAGGGCACCTTCGGCGTACCTTCGCCAGGTGGAGAGCAGTGTTGCCGTCATGGTACGATCGTACCAGATCTGGTACTTTTTCGACTTTTCTGGTACGCAGGTACGCCGGAGGGAAATCTGGTACTTTTTCGCCGAAATACATTTCCTTCGTGTTTTTATTCATTTTTAGTTCACATTTCCTTCGGAAATGGACAGGTCATTTTTTCTAAACTCTACTTGTATTCAGAGGGTATGAAGTTAGGCCATACAATTACATCGAAATTTATCGTGCCTACTTTCACTTATCTCGCAGCGCGGTGGCGTTAGCTGATACACATATACGGGACAACTGAGGGTCACAAGAAGAACGTAACCGGCTCTGCAGTCTGTGGTAAGCTACCCGCGTTTGTTGCCGCCGCAGAAAGGAACCATGGCCACGATAAACAGCAGGATAATGTGGCCCAGGGCGAGCTACTGCTGGCGGGGTTCATCGCTGAACATCAACTGCCATTATCGGTAAGCGACTATCTCGTACCTTAGTCAAAAAGGTATGCCCAGAATCAGAGGTGGCAACAACCCTAAGTCGGCCGGAACGAGGACTACTAAGACTATTAATGATGTCATAGGAGCAGAGGACAGGGTAACAGCGAGTGCACTCATGCGCAATAACCCATTATCACTGATCGTGGACAAGACGACCGACAGGTCTACTACCAAATATCTGACCATTGTGGCGCATTTTGGACGACCGAGACGGCAAAACCAGGGACCTGTTCTTGGACCTGGTGACAGGGGCGTCGATTTGTATCCTTTTGCGGGGGCCATGACCCCCCAATGCTTGCCAATGATCTTGGCCCCCCAATGTTGATTTGGGCCCCCCAATAACCCATGCTATTTTTATGCTGCTAAAAAGCTAAAGGAAAAAAAGAAGAAAAACACTGTGTTAGGTACATAGAAAACTTCGTTGATGTTAACCAGCACATTTTGTACTGAAAAAGAACAGATTTGGATTAGATAGTGGACTGAGTATCCAACTTTTGCTACACAATTCAAAATTATGTGCAAAAGAAACAAAATATCTAGATTTCCCTGCACTGTGCAAGGACAACTTACGGCATAAAATGTTAAGATTCGCTGATGATGCATTTTAAACCAGATTGTCTTTTCTTAATGTTAAGCCACAAAACAACAATTGTATTGTCATACTGATGTTTGTGCACACCACCAATGGCAAAACCACACACATATGAGCTTAAACAGGAAAAAATCCATTCTTAATTTCCAGTCATTGTTAAACTTGCATTGTCCAGTGAACAACAATGACAATCATCCTTGAGATTGCGGATATGCAAACTATAATTATCTTCAGCAGCCCACCTATCACACCATCAGCTTGATATTTACCTAGGTACCTACCTAAATGCCCAATGACAATGCATGTATTCAATATTGATATGAAGAAAAACGATAGCAATGTGTGGGCAAATCTGTCAGCTTATGATAACATGACAGAGAAAAGTCAGCAAGAAGCTGCATGGCCACTGCATTATAATTGGTATTCCTAAAAGAATAAAAAAAGAAAGCTATGGCTCACATGACTTTTAAGCAAACCTTACAGTCATACACGACCAATGCTACACAAGAAATAGCCTTGACAAGACCAATGTGTGGTACGCCGCAAAAACACCATTATTAAACGCCGCAAAAAAAAACATTATTTTAAAAGGTACACCAAAGTTCGCATTCAAACCTTGATGACGTTACAGGTTTTTATTCGTATATTGCAGAAATTGATAGCATCAGGCAAGTTTCAATTTCACTGCACATGGGTGGGGGAGTGACTTTTTCAGGCGTACCGGACCACAGAGGTCATTTGCGCCACCTTTGAAGCGAGTACGTTACATGTCTGACTATAAAAGCGGGTGTTTGCGATCAAGGTGCAGGCATGTAGACGTTTACGTAAAGGGAATTTTAAGTTATAGTTTGTGTGATATTTTAGGCGCTGAAGGCGGGGCTAGGATGGGGACATCCCCCTAATGTCTAGGTGGCAGGGGCGTCGATTTGTATCCTTTTGTGCGGGCCAGGGCCCCACCAATGTTGATCTTGCCCCCCCCCATGTTGATTTGGCCCCCCAATAACATATGCTATTTTTATGCTCATAAAAAAGTTGAAGGAAAAAAGAAGAAAAACACCATGCTAGGTACATAGAAAATGTAGTTGATATTAACCAGCACATTTTGTAATGAAAAAAACAGATTTGGGTTAGTTAGTGGACTGACTCTCCACCTTTTGCTACAAAATTCAAAATGGTGTGCACAAAAACCAATTGTCATTGTCAAACTTGCATACAATCCAGTCCCGTGAGCAACAATCAATTATCATTGAGAGTGTGGATATACAAACTATAATTAACCTCAACAGCCCACTCATCACACTAGCAGCTTGATATTTACCTGGTACCTAGGCACCTAGGTACATGCTGCAGAAAGACTTAGAAGAGCTTGTGAAGTGGTCCAAAGAATGGCAGATGAAATTAAATTTTGATAAGTGCAAAATCATGCATGTATGCAGTGGCGTCGATTTGTATCCTTTTGTGGGGGCTATGGCCCCACCAATGTTGATCTTGCTCCCCCAATGAATGTTGATTTGGGCCCCCCCCCACCCCAATAACCTATGCTATTTTATGCTGATAAGAAAGCTAAAGGGGAAAAAATGAAAAACACCATGCTAAGTAGAAACATTGATGTTAACCGGCACATTTTGTACTGAATAGAAACAGACTTGGATTAGATAGTGGACTGACTCTCCACCTTTTGCTGAAAAATGTAAATTGTGTGCAAAATCAAACAAAATAGCTGGAATTCCCTCCACTGTGGAAGTACATCTTACATCTTTCTGGGTTGGTTGGTTGGTTATTTGGGTTTAGGGGCGCATTGACTGCATTGGTCATACAGCGTCCATACAACTGTTCTTGTTCCCACCTTAAAGCACAATAATACCCAAAAGCTTCCGAAAAAAATTACAACCATGTTAACAAAAAAATATAATTTTTTTATTCAAAATCAGCTTAGGTTAGGTTAGGCTCGGTTAGGTTTCTTTTTGAAGGTTGAGAATTTTCAGAAAATAAATTAAGTGAAATTTTAATTTAGTTTAATTTTTGTTCTCAAAAGATAGGTTAGGATAGGCTAGGTTAGGTTTTGTTGCATTAAAAAAAATCATTTATGTTTATGCGATATTACCGAACTCAAAGCCTTTTTGGCATTATTTTGCTCACAACCTGAAAAGTAAGCACAGAAAATAAGTGGGTCCAATCATCTTAGTCACCTTCATAAACATGGTATTCTGCATATTTTTTTTTGTTTTAAAGGAAAAAAGAACTCCTTAGACTGCAAGGTTGCCAAATAATTTGCTATTTTTGGGGGAAACTTTTTTGGAATTTTCTTGAAAAGTTTTCCGACTTGAAAAGCCTAAACTAACCTAACTTAACCGAACCTAACCCATTTGCTTGCTATATGGAGGCAAATGTGTGTAAAAACTTGTCTTGTTACCACCTTAAAGCACAAAAGTACCGATTTGGCTAGGTTAGGCTAGTTTACTTGTTTACCTTGGAAAAATTGTTCAATCATTTTCAAAAATAAAATAAAATCGGACATTTTCCTTCAAAAGCAGCTGACATTAGGTTCGGGTAAGTTGGGTTCGGTTGTTCAAGTTATAAAATTTTCAGAATATATATTGCTTAATTTTTGTTTCTATTTTTTTATCCAAAGCAGGGGCGTCGATTTGTATCGATAGACACTAGCGCGCATTAAATGTCACACATCGTGATGGGCGTTCCTCAGAACATCCAAAATCGTAACATCCAAAGAAAAAATTCCAGTTACAGAAATTCCAGCGCCTAAAGTCTAAATTTGAGGTTACAGTGACAAATGTGACGGAGGTAAGACATTTGTGGTGCAATTGCGCGCAGTGTTTAATCCGGAGGCCAATCTCATGTGACGTCGTACTGATTCGTTTTTTTGTACTTCGCACATTCTGATGTATCTGCGGATTGGTGTGCTTTTAAATAGCGAATAAATAGCTTGCTGATATTTAATTTACAAAGGAACAGTAGTTGAAGAAGTTGGCAGGTAAGCTTGAAAAAGTCCAGTCCGTGCTTTTTTCTGATTTGTGCTCAGGGTTTCCATGTTAATATCACATAACTACCACGTTTGATTTCAAGAAGAGCTGTTTTTAGTTTACTTTTATTAATATTTTCATTCCACTGCTCTTAGTGCCCTTTCTGCCCAGGATTGGGGCACCTAGTGTTGCATTTCCGTCCAGGGGTTGGCACACCTTTTGGTAAATTTACAGCTTAAGGTAATTTCGGATTAATTTTTTTCCATGCAATGTTTAGGAATGTGATGAACATGATGTTATTGCTCATTTTGGTAAATTTGTATTTTAAGGTGTTTTATGAATTCGTGGAATGTATCATTTCAATGCAATGTTTATGAATGTGACTCAGATGATGGGACCACTCATTTTCTATACAAATGCCTACATTTCAGGTTGTGAGCAAAATAACACCAACAAAAAGCTTTGAATTAGGTGACATAGGGTAAAGTATTTTTTTTTAAATATAAAAAAGCGACATAACCTAACCTAACCTAGCATAACCTCCCCTTGGAGAAAAACAAAACCAAAACATCAAGTTGTAACAATTTCAAGCAATGTATTTTTTACAATTAAAAAATGTAACCTAACTTAACCTAATCTAACATAAGCTGCTTTTAAAGAAAAAAGATATATTTTTCAAATTTTGGAACAATTTTTGCAAAAAATGTCGAACTTAAAACGCTTAAACTAATCTAACATCACCAAACATAACCCATTTGTTTGCTTTATGGAGGCAAATATGTAGTAACTTGCCTTGTTACCACCTTAAAGCACAATAATTCTGGTTAGATTAGGTTGGGTTAGGTTTTTTCATTTGTAAAATTTCAAGAAAATAAATTGCTAGATATTTTTCCATTTTTGTTTTTATAGTTGTTTTCTCCAAAGTCAGGTTGGGCTATGTTAGGTTAGGTTATGTCGCATTTTTAATGTATTTCTTTTAATTGCTATGTTACCTAACTCAAAGCCCATTTTTTGTTATTTTACTCCCAACCTGGAAAGTAAGCATTTTCACAGAAACTGAGTAGTGCCATCAGCTTAGTGACATTCATAAACATTGCATTGGAAATTTAAATACAAAAATATTAATAAAACACATAAAAGCACAAATTTAATGTCCCTTCCTCTGCAAATGCATGCCTTTCAATTGGGAGTAAAAAATAACACCAAAAAATGGTGTGGAGTAAGGAAATATAGCATGCAAATAATGTTCAAGATGTATGATAACCTTACCTAACATAATTCAACTTCCCATACAAGAAATTAATTGTTTTTAATTTAAATTTTCGAGGCGTTTTCTCAAATATTTTCAACTTAAAAAACCTAACCTAAGCTAGCCTGAACCGTTTATTATTTTTTTGTAGAAAAATCATTAACAAAAATTGTTTACCAACAAATGATTTTTTTTATAACTTACAACAAAAGCCTAACCTAACCTGACCTCACCCCTTTGTATGCTTCATGGAGGTAAAATGTGTGTAAAACTGGTCTTGTGGTTACCTTAAACTGTGATAATACCTGGCTTTTTGGGTAATTTTTCAGCTCATGGTACTCTCTGACTTCTTTGAAGTTCTTTTAATGCAGTGTTTGTTAATGTGCTGAACATGATGTAACCACTAATTTCCTCTGCAGATGCACACTTTTCAATTGTGAGGAAAATAACATGGAAAAGGGGGCTTGGATTTGAGTAATATAGGATGAAAAATAATGTTCAGATAAAAAAAACATGTAAGATGACCTAACCTAACCTAGCCTAGACTTCCATGCAAGAAATGATTATTTTTATGCCAAATTTCCCCCCCGCCCCCATTTTTTTCTCAAACATTTTAAACTTAAAAAGTCTAAAATAACCTAATCTAGCTTGAGCCGTTTTTGAAGACTTTTTTAAATGTACTAACTTACAACAATAGCCTACCCTAACGCAACTAGGCAAAACCTAGCTCCTTTGAATGATTCGTGGAGATAAAATGGGTGTAAAACCTGTCTTGTGGTTACCTTAGACTGCAATAATATCTCTTTGTGTGCTACCTGGTGCACGTGATGAACCTCCATCTGCATGCTGCATGAGAGCATTGCACTTATTGCTTCACAAATAATAATAACCAGTTGAAAGTACTATATTTTCAGGAATGGAATCCTGTGCTGATAACATTTTCTGAGTTATAAATTTGCAGATCAGATCTACATCATTTGTGTTAATAAATATGAAAAATTCCTAGAAATGCATACACCGGTTTGTGGACAAGAAGTTATTCTGATGATTTGTGATGTATTGGAAAATGACAAATTTTCATGATGGAAGCAGGCAAAGTTAAAGTACTTATATCTCAATAAGTGGTCAGTTCACTAACAAGACAGCAAATTCACTCAAATAGCACTCAAAATGCCAGGCGGCCCACTCTTTTTGCAAGTTTAAAATCGATGACAGTGCTTTCTTGAATCATGTTTAAAGCACATGAAGGAAATGTATTGCTGACACTTGTTAGGAACTGATGTGTGTAACGTTAATTAACATTTCTAATGTCCTGATGTTTGTACACAAAATATAGCTCACTATTCTAAATAGCATGGGAAGTATGATGCCATATATCATGGCTAATTTATGGGCAAACTGTTATGCAGCAGATTCCCTGCATTGTTACTTAGTTATTTGGGCTTTAGGGCACAGACCATGTTGATCACATAGCTCCCTGCATTGTTGTTAACTGATATATCAGTATGTTTGCAAATTCACTTATGAGTGAATCCATACCATTCTCACTGGGGTATAAAAGCTACATTATAACATTGCTTCTACAATGCATATAACAAACCCATCTCGATTGTCCTACTTACTCAGGACACCATAGAAGTCAATGAAGCCAATGAAAACCACAGAAGTCAATGAAAATGTTACTTCATCCCCTGTATTGTTAATGGAAACAAGTCTCTTGAACCATATGTTATGTCCTTCACAGTGTTGCTCCATCCACCTCCAACTCCAACCATGACCAAACTTCAGGAGCTCATCCATCTCCAAAGCAGTGTGTTGAAGAAGGTATGTATTGCAGCATAACTACTGTGACCGGAATTCCATGGTATCCATGTTGCCTTACAATCCATCCTTGCTGATCCATGTAGCAGATGTTTGACTTTCCTCAAACTGTCTGGATAACTGGGGAGTTGAAATCACATGTGTGATGAAACAGATGAACTATTCCTGGATTCTTATGTTGCATCATTGCATGGCACAGTGACATACCGAATGGGGAGGGGGAATTGTGGGAAGTTGCCTCACCCCCCCCCCTCCTGGTAGGTTGTGGGACCCCCAAGAATCCGCCGAGCTTAGGAAAAAAATGCGCTATGCTCCCTAAAAATTTCACTCGGTCCACCAAAAATTGCACCGGGGCTCAGAAAAATCACATTGGGGGCCCCCAAACATAGCGCAGGGGCCTCGATAATGACGCTGGGGCCTCAAAAGTTTGCACCTGGGCCCCCGAAAATCACGTTGGGGCCGCAAACAAGTCGTACCGGGATTCAAGAAAATCACGACGGGGGCCACAAACGGTCGGGCCGGGGCCTCCTGAAAATCACGCCGAGACTGGGGTACTAAGAATTATCACCCGGGCCCCTGCAAATCACGCCAGAGGCCTGACAGGTCCCACCGGGGCTCTAAAGGTCTCATTGAGATCACCCAACAAATGAAGCCGGGTGAATGAAAAACAGTCCGGACACGGAAAATCAATCTGGGATCTCAACAATAGCTCCAAAAGCCCAGAAAACTTGTTGGGCCCCCACAAACGTGTCGTAGCCACCGCAAGGGATCCCAACAAGTGACGACGGGGCCATAAAAAATCGCACTTAGACAAAAAAAAATTCACGCCGCTTCTCTTGAAAATCTCACTGGGGCCAAACCGTCGTGCCGGAGCCCCACAAGTTGCAGCTGGCTTCCCAAGTACCAATACATACCCGGAATGTCACCTTGCGGATGGAAAAATTGCGTTAAGGATCCACAAAATAAGAAGTCGTCGGACGCCGGAAAAGAAACCTGTTTGGGCACCGCAAAAAACGCACCGAGAGCCAGAAGAATCGTACCGGGTTCCAAAAATAGCCTGTAGGGGGCTTATAAAAATAGACTTCACCACAAAAACCACAAGGAGACTCCATCGAATCTACCAGAGCACCGGGAAATTAAGAATGGGTCCCGAAAGAAAATTATCCGAAGGGCCTTTCTACTCTCGATCGTGCAATCTGCGGAAAAAAACACGTTGAGCAGCCGCAGTGGCGCACTAAATGGAAAAATTCCCCTCCCTAACGTTAGGCACCAAGGAAATACTTTCACCTATCGTCATCACCGTTCAGGTCTGCTGTGCTCTGATGCTTCATCAATGCCGGTGTGTTTTAGCCTGCATCTGATCGCTGAAGTATTTTTATTTAGGCCGGTGTGTGTTTGTTGGTGTGTGGAGTGAGGAGGAGGGTAATAGTGACGGTGACGGTGACGATAGATCCGAGCCCACTATATGGCACTGCAGTCGCATGCTATTACTCAGAGTTGTTATGTTGGTGAGTTCGAGTCTCACCTGTCGCTACTCTTCGCCCGCGACCAATCGGCGTGAGAGATTGGCGACGCTATATGACAACGGTCGACGTGTCGTAGAACCAATAACCAACCAAGAGTTGTTATGTTGAAATGTACTGAGCACTGCTCTTTTAATTATGTGACTTCACCAGTTATTGGACGATTTTCCCCGTCGGTGAGGATGCTGAATAAACATAAACATACACATCGTCGAATACAAGATTAGAATTTCTGAGATCTGAAAATATAGTGGGCTAAATCCGATGAGTTTTTTTTTGGGGGGTCTAGTGGGTTGGCGCTTCGCCCCCCCCCAATGTTTTTTAAAAATCGACACCCCTGCCTGGGGAAGGTCAAGGATGCGACCGCCCAGGGCCTGTATGACGCCACCTGGCGTGCTGTCAGTTAACGATGTGCCCCTGAAGAACATGATTGGATTTGCGGCCGACAATGCTAGCGTCATGATGGGGTGTCACCAGTGTGCAGGCGTTTAGGAGAGAACTCCCGCACATCTTGATCGCCGGCTGCATATGCCACTCCCTGCACCTGTGCGCCCCGCAGCGTGCGCGAAGCTGCCTTCATCCATAGAGGATCTAGCCCGGGACGTGTACAGCTATCTCAATAACAGTCCGAAGAGACTCCTCGAGTACCAGGCTGTCCAAGATCTAGCTGACGTCCCAGTCTACAGGCTGCTGCGCCCCTGTAGGACGAGGTGGCTCGCTCTCTCTCTCTCTCTCTCTCTCTCTCTCTCTCTCTCTCTCTCTCTCTCTCTCTCGGGGAGGTGGTGAAGAGGATGTACGAGCATTGGGCAGGCCTACTCCTCTTCTTCCAGCACGCGGTGGACGAGGATCACGTCACTCTGCTCGAACCATCCTGAACGCCCTCCGCGACCCAATGTACAAGATATACATCGCTTTCTTTAACTACGCTCTCCCACTGATCACTAGCGCGAACGAGGTGCTCTAGTCCGAGTCATCCAAGGTCCAGTATGCACGAACTGTGCTCCTGAAGCTCTACCTCTCCGTGGCCAGCAACTTCCTGCGTGCTGAGCCAGATGTGCGGCTGAGCCAGGTAAGATGGTCAGTCCTGATCATCCCAGGAACGTCCTCCCTCTGGAGCAGAAGCACTGTGGCGCCAACATTGAGGCCATCATCCTCTCAGAGTCTGTTACCCAGGAGATGGTCAAAGCCCTCCGACTCGAATGGTCTACACCGGTCAAATGGTAACGGTACAAATGGTCTACACCGAGCTCCGCAAGCAGATCCGGCGACGATTCGACTTCAGCGACAAGACCAGGGTGCTTCTGGAGCTGCTGAACCCGACCTCGCAAGCGCCCTCCATTGTGTCGCTGGCTCTGAGATTTCCCAATCTCACCGAAGAGACCGAGTACGGGCCCTGAGTTAAGAATGGCGAGGACTCCAGCAGGCAGCGAAGGAGCAGCTCCAGAATAAGGAGAAGCCGGCGTGCGAGTACTGGGCGGAGTTAGTTAGTTAGTTATTTGGGTTTTAGGGCGCCTCGACTACTGAGGTCATTTTGCGCCCATGTACTGGGCGGAGGTGAAAAGGCTGAGGGATGGCAGTGGCGAGCCAGCATTTCCAAAGGTAATCCAGCTGATCCCTGTCGCACTCCAGTGCGGTCGCCGTGAGAGTATCCTCCAGCCTGAACCTCATAAAGACACAACAGCGGAACCGCCTCCAGATGGGAACGGTGCCTTCCCTGATCCTCACCAAGCAGCAAGTCACGCCCTCATGCCACAAGTGGACGCCCACGGCTTCCATGAAATCAAAAATGAATCATCAATAACAAATCAAAATGACTGACCAACAACAACGCACATTCCACTGCAGGTTCGTTACAGTCTTTACTCCTCCGTCCCGTCCTCATGTCCTGCTCCCCCGGTAAATACGGTGAGTATGCAGAATCTGCAGGTGGTAAAAACTTATTAAGCACTGACTGACTTCTTATTTCCATGTGATACAGAGAATAACTGTTTTGCGCATTGCATGCGTATTTTCCTTTTTCGTCACAATTGAAAACTGCTTTTACTAGGCGGCATCAGGAGTCTAAGATTGAACCTGTCCTGATTTCTGCCAACTTATTCCAACGTATCTAGCGAGTACTTAAAACACGAAGAAAATGATATAAATTACTTGCTAAGCCACACAATTACCGAAATTATGCCTACTTTTTATGGTACGAAAATAGGTACATTTTGGCTTATGATCTGGTGCGAAACATAGCCAATCTGGTACGATTTGGGTGCGATCCTTGGTACGCTGTAAAATTGGGCCGCGGCAACACTGGTGGAGAGGATGCCGCGAGGCGTCAGGTGTTAGTTCAGCGGGTGCCCATCTCGGTTTCCGAGGGCGGTGCGACACCCCAAAGGTATGTGCCTACTATGCATGTGAATACCGCCTATCGCATTCATTTGTACATTTCAATCTACGCCCGGTTTCATACCTAATTTTGTGCGTTTCCTAGGGTGTTTTTGCGTACTGTACGCAGGTTATACTGTGTAGTACGAATGTTCAGTTTCATAAAGACGATCCTACAACGCAAATATGCTACGCACTGATGACAGAATTGTCTGCGTAGTACACAAGTAAACGACGGAAAAGGGTACTCGTTACGCATTTTTTGTTTCATGAAGGAAAGTGAGTACCTACCCGTGGCGTAGCCACACAAATAGCGCATTTTCAAAGAATAGCAACTCATCTAAGCTGTGCGTTGACTGGCATTATGAAGGTTGTTGTTACAACAGTCAAACCAACAGTATTTCCACTAATTGCTATTGCCATCAGTTTCTACTAACTCCTTTTATAGTTTGGTGCGTTTGCATGTAAACGGACCTCCTCGTACTGTATTCGATCAGGCAGAAAATGGAGAAGGACATTTCGGAAGAGACAGAACCTCTGGTTTCCATCCCTGGAGTACTTCCGACAAGTATTTCTGGTATTGCTGGTATTTCTGGACTTTTCTGCAGGGGCGGATCCAAGAATTGCCTTGGTGGGAGTTTCCTTACGAGGGGCGCATGTAGTTTCCATGCAATTTTGCTTTCATTTTCCTAATTAATTGATTCTAGTTTAGTTCGGTTACTTCTTATAATAGTCTTTAATTAATTGATTCTTCGAGCTGATGTAAATAAGCATTATTTATTTATTGCAGGCTATCGCGGACATTTTCTTGAAACAGTTATTTCTCTTTATCTTTCCTTTACATTGTACTTGCGCTTGAAATAATACTTCACAGCATTTCATCACCAGTACGCATAGTAATTGCGTGCCAACGCAGCTGGGTCAGTGCGCAGTACGTTTTTGAGCATGCACGCAAATCTTTATGGAACCCATTTATTCGCCATTCTGCGACTACATGGCTGTACGTGCGAAGTGCGCATCAAAACGCGTCCTACGCAAACAATGTTTCTGAAACCGGCCCTTGGCTAGAAAACTCTAGTGTGAGGGTTTTCTCTCTCGGTAAAGGGTGGGGGCCGCGGTAGCTCAGTTGGTAGAGCGTCGGACTCTTGATCGCAAGATTGTGGGGGTTCGAATCTCACAACCGACGGAATTTACCGAGTCCACCCGCGACCAATCGGCGTGAGAGGTTGGCAACGCTATATAACCTAGCGGTTGAATGCGTCGTAAAAGAACCCAAGGTTCTTCTTCTTCTCTCGGTAAAGGTTGGATCTATCTCGATAAGCTGCCCGCTCAATGGCTATGGCAGGAATGTTCGTGACAGGAGGCCTTCGACGGAAAAATTGGTTGAGCGGGGGGGAGGGGGGAAGAATGGTGCACTCGAGCATGCCGAAGCCCTTCCGTCCTCAAGGGTCTCTTTTCTTCTGAAAGAGGCGTCTTTGGTTGAAAATCCGTTGTGTGTGGGGGGCGGGGGGTGTGCTCAAACTTCCTTAAGGGAAGTTCCTCCCTTTTCCAGCCGAAGGGGCGCCGCCTTGCCACGGTAGGGGCACATGCTCCCAGTGGCCACTGCCCCTCCCTTATATCCGCCCCTTTGCCAGATCGTTCTCCCAAGCCGTAAAGTATGTCCCATCCGATCTCCGGAAGATCGTTCGTATACTGCCATGTTAAAATATGTCTCATTGGTTTGAACTCAACCAGCCAGAGGCTCCTACATGTTAAATCTCCCTCCAGTTGGCAAGCTGGACGGGAGCGAGTTACTCGCATACTTTACTCTCGCGCCACCTCAATACCATCAAGAGTACCTACGCCTCGCGAGTGGAGAACCGAATAATGTCCGTACGAAGTGCATGGTGACATCGATTCAGAACATTTTGTGGCTCCTCCCTCCATTGGCTCCTTTCTCCAGTGGTGGCCTACGTCCCAATCAATTCAGTTTTGAACATGGAACCATAGTGGTCGCCTCACGATCGATTTCGGCCTCCTCACTTCCTCAATGTATTGCCATCCTCCCCCGCAGCGATTTTCAAAAATTGCCCCCCCCCTGCATGGGAAGACTTGTGCAATGTTACATTGTCATAGTCTGATGGCTGTTCAGCATAATTGCCATGTGGAAGGAAACAAGTATGATATTTTTAGTTCAGCTGCAAATTTCAAGTAGTAACTGCACTCAACACTTGGTGCATCACACCGTCCTTTGACAATTCGGGCTTTATGTGTATGGATGTGATCCTAGCTCCAGCTCAAAATCGGATAATCCCTTCAAGCCGAGTTTGGCCAATGATATTCTGAGTTTTAATTCCGATTGGTTGGTTATTGGCTTTACGACACGTCGATCGTTGAGTCACATAGCGTCGCCAATCTCTCACGCCGATTGGTCGCGGGCGAAGAGTAGCGACAGGTGAGATTCGAACCCACAATCTTTCGATTGTGAGACGAGCATCTTACCCCTAGACCACTCGTCCCCTGAGTTTTTATTCTGAATAATCCTCCAGAATTATGGACGGCGCCAAAGGGTGAACGGGGAATGCCCCACAAACGTGAAGTTTAATATTGTGCCTGTGAGTGTTGCATGGAAGGAATGGGCTAAAAGCGAGCATGGGGCCACCATGGAGAGATGGCGCAGGGACCCCTCACCTGTCCAAAGTTCGTGTCGCCGCCAATGTCCAAAAAGCATAACCTCATGCACAAGGAGGTAAGTGATGTACTGATGGGCTCGTCCGCGGAGTTAGTGCGAGGAGGGTGAGGCGAGAAGGTTTTTAGGTGGACTTATTCCACGCAACGCAATAGCTGTAGTATTAGATTTCACGAAGTCTGGAGGACTCGTCTCCCTCTCCTTCTCCATTTACCGTCGTTGGGATGCTCGTGGATGTATTATAATATATATACATATATATATATATACATATATATATATATATATGTTTATATATATATATATATATATATATATATATATATATATATATGTACATATATATATATATATATGTACATATATAAACATATATATACATATATATATATATATATACATATATATACATATTTATATATACATATATATATATACATATTTATATATATATATATATATATATATATATATATATCTATATATATATATATATATACATATATATTTATACTGCGGGTACTTTTCCATGGGGAAAGTGAACAAATGCCTCCGGTGATCGCCCCTCCCTATATCCCCCTGTACTCACCCAGGTACCTACGTCTCGCGGAGAAATTCCTTACTGATGCAGCCAAGCGCCAGTTTTTTTTTTAAAAGTGAAGCTTTCCGTCCGGTACTATTTCAGCTGGCTGTCCTGTGTTTTCACGGTTGTATATGCTGCCGAACTGCGCAGTACTGAGGCAATCTATTCGTCCTGTACTGTTGCAGCTGGAGGCAGTGTTGTGTGTTCATACATATGCTCCCGTGCATCGCCTAGCTGAAACGACCGATAAGGCGCCGTTGTTTACGAGTTTACGAGTGACGCTTCCCCTCACGTATTATTTCAGGTGGCTGAAGTGCTGCATTTTCATTATGTGCTCTTGAGTTACGCGTTGGCGAGACGGCCCAAGCAGCTGTGAGTATAGCAGAGGTGTTGTGTCGTTGGTGTGTTTTAGCATGTTTTACATTTGGTCAGGAAATTTTTCACTCGTTATATTTCTCAACTATGCCTCCTGACGAAGTTTGGAAGAGTTTATTTTGAATGTGCGTGACGCATCCCGTGAATAAACCATATCCGAAAACAATGAAGTTTTATTTCTGTCAGAGGGCTATCTGAAATACAAGAGTCATGCGTTTTGGAAGGCGTTTTATTTTTCAGGAAGGGCTAAATCGGGTTGAGAATGTGACGAATTAAAATATTTCTTCATTGGCAGCTGATTTCAGGAAAGCATCTTTGTGATTTGTTCGCGTGCCTCATGGAAGCATGTATTACATTTGGTCAGGTAGTTCTGTTCATATCAATGGCTGATGGATGCAGCATATGGTACCGTAATATAATTTAAAACAATTGGAAGAAAGCAGCGTGGCTTGACCTCTCGGCGCGAAACTCGAGGGAAACTGAAGATACGAGTCAGGGCTTACCGATTACTAAGGACAGGGATGTAAACTTTTGGATGTGTAAGCAGATGGTGCAGGCATGGAAGTCGTTCACTGGGAGATGAAAGACTCTTCAGTGTAACCGTATGCTTAAATGAAGGCTAAATGTCTCGCTGACGGTAAAGCTTATGAAGGTATAGGATCTCACCAGCAAATACAATAGCCATGTTTCATTTTTCTTAGTGGAGCACAAATGCTGTATAACGAAGCATAAGATGGCAAATTGGAAAACAATCGTGTGTTTGTGCTTGGGGAAAGTATGTTGATGTGAATGGGGGCAAGGCACGGAAAACACTTAGTAATTTTGCAAAGGGCTTGGAAGGCCATGGTTCAACACCTTTCGATCGAGAGCCGAATAACTTGCAAGTAATGTTTTTTCAATGATGTTCGCGCCAGCCAGCCACTGCGAGACCACCATCCGAGCCAAACTCTACTTTCTCCAACTTTCATCCTTCATCTTTCAGATTTTACGTCGACCCACCTCTGCCCTATAAATATTAAGATAATGATTACGTAATATTAAGTAATATTAATATTTATATTAAAATTATCATTATGATTATGATGAAGGTTGTGGAGGAATAGCCACTGACTAGGGGGAGGGGTACGGCCATGACGAGGCACCGCGCCCCCTCTCCCACGTAATATGTCAGAGGAGGCCTGTTTCCGTGCTCGGATGGGCAACGGGCTAGTTCTACGTGTTGTACGTTTTCGGGGCACGCGAGCTTCATTCCATTGTGCTAAGTTTTAATCAGGTGTTCATGGGAAGAACAATATCAATGTGCTCCGGCCCAGATGTATTATTTACGATGGCGTAGCCAAGGTAACGACTGTCCCTACCCCTCCCCTCCCCGTGAAGGCCGATGGGCCTTCGAGCAGGGGCGTCACTGCTGAGGGGCCTATCTGTGACGGAGGGACAGCGTTTGACAACCAGCGGTGTCCTTGATTTTTATCATCTAGATCATTATCCTCTGCAGGAAATTATCCATTGCTGTTCTTGCCAAAATATTGAATGTTATTGCTGAGCAATGGCTGCTCTCTTCCTGCTCTTTGATGGAAGACAGAAACGTACGGTAAAATACAAAAAGGAGCTTCTGATGTAAGACATATAATGAAGACTATCCTCTCTGAATTTGATGGCAACATTTTCCTCTCCACATCTAGGATTCGAAAACATAAATCAAATCATGTTGAGGGGGCAATAGCCTCTCCGAGAACCCACCATACCCCCCCTCCC
This sequence comes from Ashinkailepas kermadecensis, assembly GCA_034440615.1. Classification (NCBI taxonomy): domain Eukaryota; kingdom Metazoa; phylum Arthropoda; class Thecostraca; family Neolepadidae; genus Ashinkailepas; species Ashinkailepas kermadecensis. Next base: position 54,409 of record JAOTOM010001630.1, on the reverse strand, counting down.
CCCTCTGGGAGAGCTACTTTCGGAAACTCTTGGTACTACACCCATTAGCCGTGTTCCCCCCCCCCGATGGACCGTTGCACAACCTGGAACTTCTGGTGCCCCTTGATAAAAAACCTTGGTAGTGCTCTTGACCCTGATCAAAGAGCCTATGGTTGGTAGAACGATCCCTGAACAAGGGATTGGACCACTGAACATGGTCATAACCTCCTATAAGCTCCCGTTAGAAAATCGTTGGATCGAAATACGGGTTATCGGTTTTGAAGCGAGAGTCCCCAAAATATACTGCTTTGAACAGATCCTGGCTACACCGTTGATTGCCCGCCATGCCTGCAATCACAGCAACAAAAATACACACGACGTGGGTCCGTATGTGCTGAGCGAAGGCTCTTTGAGCTAATCAGCTCGTATTCTATGAAAACGGGACAACTAGAGATCTCTATAACTCGAGATCGAGAGGTGCCAGATCACCAGCTAGGTCTTTCATTTAAGTGAAGTCTTCACTTCGCCTTTTTCGTATCCACAAAAACTACGCGGATGAGCGAGGGCAACGGGCGTACTATGGGCATCACTTACCGCACACACAGGATCGGGCATAATACGGCGACAGGGAACGTATGGATCGACCGTAGCTGCGCTCTCTCAACAGCCTATCAATACATGCACTTTATCGCATTGAATTTTCGCCTAAGTACATGAATTTCTAAATTTAATTGAAAAAGCCTCTTTCGATGATTAGGCCAAGTGCATTCAAATTCGAGATGCGCGTTCGGTATTTTGCAGAGGAGTCCGATTGCGGACATGATGATTTTAACTTTGGTCTATGTGTATCGGAAAGCCTAATCCGATTCAGTCGAAATTAGTTGCAATGTTACCGGAATCTGGCACACATGTCGAATATGGTGTACGCATCCAACACTTAGTGCTCCATACTGAATTGTCGAATTATCATACGTGCCACACTGTGTTATCGTTCATTTTTGTCTCACAACCTTCCCGCTCAGTCTATGATGATGTGATGAGTCTGTCTATGAGTCAGCGCAGCATCTTCCATCGAACTGATACCAGCCACGCGGTGGCTCGGCTTCTGACCATGCATGTCGCGTGACACGACGACATAACCACGTAACTGGCGGTTGGCTGGCTTGCCCTTGGTCGGTGGCAGCTGGACCAGCTGCAGCTAAGCTCCGTCTGAAAACCTTCTCCTTGAATACAAATGCGCGTTTTTAGAGATAATATTGTGGTGAAAGGTGCTAATACTCAAATTGGAAGACCACGTGCAATTTTGAGTTCAGTTATTAGGACTTGAAACGCTGTAGCAAAACAAAAACAATGCTGAAGTTTCAAAAAGCGTGACGATCGAGCCGGGCCAGGCCAAGACGGGCCGCTCAGATTAGCTTTTGTCGCATATACACTGCGGGAAAACTCGCTCGGGCTTCACGCTCGCTCTTAATGTTCGCAGAAAGTATACATATATGTTTAAAACGTCACCTCAGAAAGTTATGCTCATATAATCATAGCGTCAGAAGGTTATGCTCATAGCGTCCGTCACCCGAGCCTGTATTCTGTCAATCAATGGTTCGTGGTGTGACGGCGCAGTTAACGAGTTACACATATGATGATAATATGACCATGCAGATTGCGCCTGTGCCGTTCAGCATCTTGATTCACCTTGATTTCTATTTGTATTTCGTCATCGTGTCCGTGTCCATGTCCGTGTCCTCTGCGCAGCTACATGAGCTCGACAATTTTGCTGATGACACCCGCAATGGATTGTTGAGTCCGCTTTGCCTGTTGGTCTGCCTGTCAACAAAATGAATCATGCCCAACAGATGCCGGAGTTGCAGCAGACCTTGAACGCCTGCGACCACTGCGAAAGCAGCGGTAATGCGACCACCTTCGGCAACAAGAAAAAACGACGTCGTATTCTCCGGAATGTGGCGTTTTTGGTGAGTAGTGAGCACTTCCAAATTCCATTGATCGTAGCTGCAGTATTCCAATTATGGACATGCCAGTATTGAACCATGTTGATAGCTGACTCGTGCGGATTTCAAGGAAGATCGTAACGCAAAACGTGTATGCAGAATGAAGCAAGGCTAATTTATTTGTTATCATACCAGTGTTTTCCATCTCGAGCTTCACCTTACATCGACTAAGTATTTAGCTTCAACCTCTTTTTGCAACGGAATCCCAACTGAATTGATATATCGGGTGTATCACCAGACTTTGATGTCATGGGTGCAGAATTTACCGGCTCATGGTGATTTAAATATTCGACGAGCGTCCTGGATAATGAGAAAATATTCTGCGAACTGCAAATCGCAACAATTGGATATTAAACAGGATCAGGCATGATTGTCATTGTGCTGGATTCAAGAGCATTTAATCCAGCCAAATTTAGGATGTGGTTATAGCAGCCTCGGCCAAACATGCTGGATCCCCTGGATCCTGTCTTGCATGAACCTAGCGCGTAACAGGGATGGTTAAGTCGAAGGGCAGAAACCAATCTTTCAACCGAAAAGTTGTGTGTTCGATTCCACCTGTCGCCGCTCTTCGCCCGCGATCACTTGGCGTGAAACATTGGCGGCGCTTATATGACCTCAGCATCCCACGCGTCGTAAAGGCCCAATAACTAGCAAACCATGACGCAACCACCACAACCTCTCGCCAGCTATTGGTGCTGGTGGTGATCGTCCTGGTAGCGGCCATTATCTACCTCGTCAAGTCACGGAAAGAGTCAAGTCAAGTCAAGGTCGAGTCGCCCATCCCGGTGACCAGCCGGCAGGCCGTCTGGCGACCTTTCCTGCCGTGGCGTCAGCAGGGCACGTGTCCGCCGGTCGGCGACCGTTGTCCGGCCGGTCCGCGGCCCCTGCTGGTCGTCTCCCTGGACGGCTTCAGGCCCGACTACCTGAACCACGGCGTGTCGCCCATGCTGCAGGACATGCTGGAGTGTGGCGTGACCGCGCCGTACGTCCGCACGTCGTTCCCCAGCAAGACGTTCCCAAACCACTACAGCATTGTTACGGTAAGGCTTAGTTGGCGCCAGGACGTCGCCGAAGTTGTCGAAGGCTCACTGGTATTTCGAACCACGATATTTCCACTAGTGCGTTGTGGAAACATTTCCAACATGGTTTATGATGAAAGTGAAATCCGGTGTGGCAACGTAGTAGTGCACTCTAATTGGTGCTTACATCAATATTGCTTGGGAATATTGTCGCTCTTGGTATATATCCATTGGCCAGTTCTGAAGAAGGGACACTGGGGGAATGTGTCACCCTCACCCATTCCCAATTGGAGAACGGCGTCCCTGGTCGGAAAATAGTGCCTCAGTTTGGAACGCCTAATTGCACCCCTTAAACCACCCTCCCCCTCCCCCGATCGAAACTTCCGGACCCCCAGTGCTACACGGCGCGCCTGTCTGTGCCTGTCTGCGTATGTCTGTCTGCACATACTCAGTGTAATGTTGTGCGTGGTCTCGCTGCAGGGCATGTACCCCGAGTCGAACGGAATCGTGGGCAACACGATGTATGACCCAGATCTGCCCGGCCGCAAATTTAGGCTGGGCACACCAGAGAGCCTAAAGCCGGTGTGGTGGCTCGGCGAACCCGTCTGGCAGACGGTCCGCAACATGGTGGGTTCTGGCAGATGGTCCGGAAAACGCTGGGTTCTGGCAGATGATCCGGAAAACGGTGGGTTCTGGAAATGATCCGAAAACGGTGGGAACTGGAGATGGCAAGAAAATGGTGGGTTCTGGGGACGGTCCGAGAAACGGTGGGCTCTGGAAATGGTCTGGAAAATGGTGGGTTCTGGACATGGTCACGAAAACGAATGCGTTGAGAGACTATGCAGACAGTGGTGGAGACCGGAAGACTGCGTACACTATGTTGAGTCCAGGGAGACGAACGAGAAAGTGATGACTCTCTCCATATGATGATCACAATTGAATTGCAAGACAGATGGCCGGACAGAAGAACACGAACAAACATTATTTTTAATTGCATGCTTTACTTTTCCGTTCAGCCACAATCAAGCCACATGCCCCTGTCAGCTTCAGGGTACAACCATTTCCCATGTTTATTTAGTAGTTGTGATGGTTTGGTGTTGATGAAGAGCACGTTGACTGCAAGGTCATTTTGCGCCAATTTTTAGAGCGATTTACCGTTGCGCTATGCAACACCGAACGGTCACCACAGGCCAAGTCACTCTGTATTACAGAATACAGAGTTCGCAAACTTATTTATCTAGTTACTCATGCAATCGCAAATTGAAATATTTCATTTACAAGCAGAGTCGTCTCATTGATCTAATAAGTGCAACAACTCATCGATCCATACGGCGACGTTGCCATGCGTTTGGCATGAGCCACAAGTCGTCTCATTGATCTAATAAGTGCAACAACTCATCGATCCACACGGCGACGTTGCCACGCGTTTGGCATGAGCCACAAGTTGGCTGGGTTCAAAAGCATGCGGCTGCCGTGACGATTGAGCGTGACCGTGACGGCACCTTCCCAGACAACTGGTCCGAACGTGACGGCACCTTCCCAGACAACTGGTCCGAACGTGACGGCACCTTCCCAGACAACTGGTCCGAACGTGACGGCACCTTCCCAGACAACTGGTCCGAACGTGACGGCACCTTCCCAGACAACTGGTCCGAACGTGACGGCACCTTCCCAGACAACTGGTCCGAACGTGACGGCACCTTCCCAGACAACTGGTCCGAACGTGACGGCACCTTCCCAGACAACTGGTCCGAACGTGACGGCACCTTCCCAGACAACTGGTCCGAACGTGACGGCACCTTCCCAGACACCTGGTCCGAACGTGACGGCACCTTCCCAGACAACTGGTCCGAACGTGACGGCACCCTCCCAGACAACTGGTCCGAACGTGACGGCACCTTCCCAGACAACTGGTCCGAACGTGACGGCACCTTCCCAGACAACTGGTCCGAACGTGACGGCACCTTCCCAGACAACTGGTCCGAACGTGACGGCACCTTCCCAGACAACTGGTCCGAATGTGACGGCATCGTCCCAGACAACTGGTCCGAACATGACGGTGCCATTCACTTCACGCCATCACAATATGGTCACGTGGCATACACGTGAGCGAGCGCGGGCCTGGTGCATCTGAAGCTTCTGAAATGATTTACTGCACGGCACGATCACAATAGTGCCTCATAGCGCTTCATGATCTGCATTTTTATCTGCGCATTTAGGGGCCATTGGGGGACTACAGAGCTTTTGGCATGAAATGATCCTAAGGTTAATGCATTGTTAATTGTAATGAATGGGTGATTGGAGAACTTGTTGCGAAGCATAAACATTCCCTTCTACATGCTCCGGTAGAAGAAGGTAAGATTCACATTTACAGACGTAAGTGTGGACCGATGAAACCCACTGCGGCGATATAAAGCCCTCACCACACACATGACCCGGCGATGGATTTAATCATCCACCTTGACAAAACTAACACGCTCATGAGCTGGAACCGATACAGTTGAAACTACTATTTACACATTTCTAAAGACTTGACGTACTTTAAATGTCGACAGCATATTGATGCATGTGAAGATCCATGTCAAGTTCGCGTTCCAATTAGGAATTATCTTTTTGTGCTGACTTTAACTTATCGGTCAAGGAGCTCTTATTTTTGTAGTAATATTTACAACTATAAAATTTAGTCATCAACATAAATACGAGTGCAGCCAAATATGATGTCACCAAGACATATGCCATAGATGACCAGATTTCCATGCCTCATGTCGACTTCAGTGCAAAGTAATGGCGATATCATGAAGTACCCCAATGGTCCCCCCATGCCACCAGCTAGCGGATACAGGGGGGGGGGGGGAGGGGTGAGGCATCCAGGTCATTCCTACCACAAATGTGGTGACTGTCGACAAAATGTGAACACAACAAAACATGTGAACAAGCATGTCCCAAAATGCTCAGAACCTTGATCCAGAAAATATACTGCTGAAACGAACCGGAAATCTGCGCTATCACCGGAAATGCACACCACAAATTCGAGAATTGTTAGCATTTGGAGGGAATTTGTTTTCGATTGGCCGTCGCAAACCAAAATTTATCCTGTGCCAAACCGAATGATGATCTTCATTTGTAAAGGTAGCAGCTGCAAATGTCAGTGTTAACATAATGGTTTTTCGTCAATGTGCGACATGAAAAATGTAGAGGACAATTTGAGTTCTCAATGAAAGCGATATCATTTGCAATGCCTCTTGGTTTGTATAACCTCAATACGGTTGGTTGGTTGGTTATTGGTTTTACGACACATCGACCATTGAATTATGTAGCGTCGCCAATCTCTCACGCCTATTGGCCGCGGGCGAAGAGTAGCGACAGGTAAGGCTCGAACCCACAATCTTTCGATTGTGAGACGGGCAACTTACCCCTAGACTACTCGTCTCCGTAACCTCAATCTGGGACCCAGGAGTATTCATATACGATGTTTTTCGTTGTTGATTGGAGGAACAATGCGTGTGCTATCAACAGCTGTTGTTTGATAACAGCTCTTATATCACAAGTAGTCAACTTACCTGAAATACCACATGGACACATTAATGCAGTTATCTGTAACGGTGCGTAGGTGCATGGCAGTTATAATCACGGTACTGTCAGAGAGGCGGACGGAAGATGTTTTAACTGCATCTAAGCATATATTTAGAATCATGATTTTAAGACTTTTAGGGGTATGATGTCATTGTATTGTTCAGGAAGTGGTATGTTTGGCCTATTTTCACCCATACAAATATGTACTGTGTCATGTGGCTTTAGTTACTTGAACAACATGCGACGTTAATCTTCAGGTACACCGCGGACTGGGTTTTCAAAGATGCACCAGTCAGTTCGATCAATAAAAAGAGACTGATCCCGCTTCGCTAATATGACCTTAGCAACATAACCGGTGCCGATCATAATTACCCCAGCTGATATACGATCAATACATGGGGATGGCATCGCACTTAACCCTCGTACTGCAGCCTCCCCTTCTAGGGATAAAACAATACACGGCTTCATTTAGTTCACGCGCGTGGGCATGCAATATTACATTTCGGAAACACTGAGGGGCTACCCAATCTACTGTGAATCACCGATCGGAGTTTACACCTGCCTGGCGTCCTTGTTCGTCATCCAGTGAGCACCATTGTCCTGCTGTGGTCGCTTCTGACCGACTACGGTGACCCGGCGACCTGGTGACCTCTTGCAGTGTTGTGATTCACCCACGTTCTTCTGACCGGTCGCGGTGACCCAATGACCTCATGTACATGGTTACATACCGACCGTGATCTTCTAACCCATCACAGTGTTCCGATGACGTCTGTTACATGGCTACATACCGGCCGTGATCTTCTGACCGGTCGCGGTGACCCGATAACCTATGTTACAGGGCTACGTATCGGCCGTGTACTTTTGGCCCGGCTCAGAGGTGCCTGACAAGCTGCCGACCCATTTCCACCGGTTCGACTCCAGCGTGCCTTATGAGGAGCGCGTGACCCAGGTGATGGAGTGGTTGCGGCTGCCTGACGGACAGAGACCCAGGTACCTGTCGCTCTACTTCAGCGAGCCTGACAAGAGTGGACACAAGTACGGCCCGGACTCAGAGCAGGTGAGGTCACCTCTCTGATGAGATGGGGACATGAGTGAGTATGACGCCTTCACATTGGAAGCGAACTAGACGACGAAGTACGCTGGCGATACAGAATGTAACAGTTACACGCAGTATGCACACGCGAAAAAGGCACATCCTACTCAGAAAACCACAAGAGAACACGTTCTCTGCATATACATGAAACGAGACTACCATATGCGTATATTTATAAGCGTATGGGTCACAAGTATGGAAGAGACTTGAAATGTTTGTTGTGCATGCAGGTCCAACGTTTACGAAATTGTTGTCCTTTGAATTGATGATACTAAACCAAACCAATAAATACACAAAGGACCTGATGATAAAGTGAAGGTGCAACATATTGCACGTAAATACAAGAGGAGAGGTAGATCTGAAACTGGATTTTTGTCCTGTTAGCAAGTGTGATTGCGTTAATAATACATTTTACACTTTACACTTACACTTCCACTTTGCGTTAATATATACCTTAACATACCATGTACTATCTGCCAAAAGTGAACACAGTCTTTAGATCAACCTTCAGTTATATTATATCCTGACCCATGAATAACCATTATATAAATACGTAACAGGAAACGAATCCTGTGGCAGTGGTGAGGAAACACGAGCAGTTTGGGGAAGCTGTCCTTAAATTGTTTTTGGGGCAGCTTTCATTGACCACCTAAACGATGAAGTTATGAATGAAGTATAGGTGGGAGTACTGACACGGCTCCCGTCTGAGACGTGGCCGTGTCGGTGGCAATGCTGACACGGCTCCCATCTGAGACGTGGCCGTGTCGGTGGCAATGCTGACACGGCTCCCGTCTGAGACGTGGCCGTGTCGGTGGCAATGCTGACACGGCTCCCATCTGAGACGTGGCCGTGTCGGTGGCAGTGCTGACACGGCTCCCATCTGAGACGTGGCCGTGTCGGTGGCAATGCTGACACGGCTCCCATCTGAGACGTGGCCGTGTCGGTGGCAGTGCTGGCACGGCTACAGTTTCTCGTCGGGTCGTCTACTGTGTTCATTGTTTGGACACCGAGTGGGTGTTGGTTTTCGAGCCGTCATGCCGACCCCACCGTGCCTGACATCTTTGTCGGAGGTTACACTTGTATCACGCGACACACCTACGTCAGACGTCACACCTGTCTCACATACATCAGACGTCACACCTGTACCAGAAGACACATCTACGCCAGACATCACACCTGTAGCAGACAACATATCTACGTCAGACGTCACACCTGTCTCAGGCGACACACCTACATCAGACGTCACACCTACGTCAGACGTCACACCTGTATCAGGCGACATACCTACGTCAGACGTCACACCTGTATCAGGCGTCACACCTACGTCAGACGTCACACCTGTATCAGGCGACACACCTACGTCAGACGTCACACCTGTATCAGGCGACACACCTACGTCGGACGTCACACCTACGTCAGACGTCACACCTGTATCAGGCGTCACACCTACGTCAGACGTCACACCTGTATCAGGCGACACACCTACGTCAGACGTCACACCTGTCTCAGGCGACACACCTGTATCAGGCGTCACACCTACGTCAGACGTCACACCTGTATCAGGCGACACACCTACGTCAGACGTCACACCTGTCTCAGTCGACACACCTGTATCAGGCGTCACACCTACGTCAGACGTCACACCTGTATCAGGCGACACACCTACGTCAGACGTCACACCTGTATCAGGCGACACACCTGCGTCAGACGTCACATCTGTATCAGACAACACACCTACGTCAGACGTCACACCTGTCTCAGGCGACACACCTGTATCAGGCGTCACACCTATGTCAGACACCACACCTACATCAGGCGACACACCTACGTCAGACGTCACACCTGTCTCAGGCGACACACCTGTATCAGACGTCACACCTATGTCAGACACCACACCTACATCAGGCGACACACCTACGTCAGACGTCACACCTGTCTCAGGCGACACACCTGTATCAGGCGTCACACCTATGTCAGACACCACACCTACATCAGGCGACACACCTACGTGAGACGTCACATCTGTATCAGGCGACACACCTACGTCGGACGTCACATCTGTATCAGACAACACACCTACGTCAGACGTCACACCTGTCTCAGGCGACACACCTGTATCAGGCGTCACACCTATGTCAGACACCACACCTACATCAGGCGACACACCTACGTCAGACGTCACACCTGTATCAGGCGTCACATCTGTATCAGGCGACACACCTACGTCAGACGTCACATCTGTATCAGGCGACACACCTACATCAGACGTCACACCTGTCTCAGGCGACACACCTGTATCAGGCGTCACACCTATGTCAGACACCACATCTACATCAGGCGAAACACCTACGTCAGACGTCACACCTGTATCAGGCGTCACACCTACGTCAGACGTCACATCTGTATCAGGCGTCACACCTATGTCAGACACCACACCTACATCAGGCGACACACCTACGTGAGACGTCACATCTGTATCAGGCGTCACACCTGTCAGGTTTCGCACTTGCGTCAGACTTCACGCCGACCTCACCCGCCGCCTGTAGCAGCGTCTCATCGGCGGATCAGACAGCGGCACACGGCCACAGGAAGTGGCGTGTCGTAACACCAGCAAGCTGTTCCGGTGCGGTCAGCCAATGTGTTGAGCTGGACGGTGTGCATTGGTCCACAGTATTCTCCGTCGCCCGACCTGACAATATCTAACGCTCGCCGATCAAATTGTCAGCGGGAGCTGGTCCACTCTAAACACGACTCACACCTTCCCTCGCAACCATGCAGGACGCAGCGGCTACCCGATGCTATGATCTTGGTGTAGACCGCTAAATCAGTTCAAATCAGACACCCGAGGAGAGAGGAATTATCATAAAGCATCTGTCTGGGGACCTCCAGGGACAATGAAGGCAAAGTAGCAAAGGCATAGCATGTTGCAATGTGCTTTGTTAATGGATGGAACTTAATACAAGTTTGGGAAGCACGCGCATCCCCGAAATTTTGGAATTGGTAATATTACGTCCTTGGCAGTACATGGGAAATATTAAGTTATTTACTGAAGCGAATGAATACCGCCAAGGTGTTCTCAGTACTTTTTTGCTAGGTTTCACCTCTAGCTGGAGGTCTGCATTTTGCTGGAAAAAAAAGATTAAGATACGCTTGCAACATGAAAGGGAATTGCTCGATAAATGGACAACCGCTGTTTGAGACAGTCACCTCACGGCACCGTCCGTACCGGCAGGTGAAGGAAGCCGTGGCCAGAGTGGACGCTCAGCTGGCCAGTCTCTACAGTCAGCTGATGGCTCATGATCTGCTGGGCTGCGTGGACGTGGTCGTCTCCTCCGACCACGGCATGGCTGCCATGAGGTAATCGGTAAGGTCTCTGACCACGGCATGGCCACCATAGGCTAATGATGCATGTGTAATGACTAATGTCTGGGACCACGACATCTTCATTATGAGGTAACGTGGCATTTGTAAAGGTACTTGGTAATGTTTCAGATACCGCATGACTGTTATATGTAGCAATGCACTGTTAATAATTACTTGATTATTTTTGGGGGATCATGGTGGCATAACTCCAATGATATGGGTGATGCCCCGGTGACATATTCTTCGAAGATGAGCCGGACAAAAAAGAACGGTGTCAGGCAGTGCCGATGTGGCTTAGCTATTCATTGTGTAGTTCAGCTGGCAACAAATGTGTGCCAAATCACATATTTGGAGGCGTCATTCGCGCTGTACTTCGTCTTCCGTACGCGTGGACCAGTGAATGCGACGCACGGATTTACTCAGGTATGCCTGAAATGAACTTCAGCCGAAAGCTTAGCCTACGCCGGAATTGCGGGGGGGGGGTTAGCTACCTACATGTTGACAAACTGAACCCATTATATGATCCAATTCTGGAGAAAATATAGTCGCCGTGCAGATGCGGTTTGTGCAGTATGACCCAAGATATATTTAGTACTGCCACATGCATGGGCAGCCAATTACACCTCAGCAGTGTTCCGAAATTATGAAATTTGAGTGGTGACCCACACTTAGTGCGAAGTGAATTGACATCAATTATGTTCTTTTTTTGCACCATTGAGTACGATTTTGTGTTTTTCCGAATTATAACTGTTATTTGAACATTTGAAAGCACTTATATTTCATGGTCGCAGCACTTCCCTGATCTGTAAAAGCAAGAGAAACAGACATCATAACTATCATCATGCAATCAACAAAGGCCATAGGCGATTACTCATCATATATATATATATTATTCATATATATAGCTCTATCTCTATCTCTATCTCTATCTCTATCTCTATCTCTATCTCTATCTCTATCTCTATCTCTATCTCTATCTCTATCTCTATCTCTATCTCTATCTCTATCTCTATCTCTATCTCTATCTCTATCTCTATCTCTATCTCTATCTCTATCTCTATCTCTATCTCTCTCTCTCTCTCTCTCTCTCTCTCTCTCTCTCTCTCTCTCGCTCTCGCTCTCGCTCTCGCTCTCTCTCGCTCTCTCTCTCTATAGATATGTATATATATATATATATATATATATATATATATATATATATATATATATATATATATATATATATATATATATATATAGTATATATATATATATATATATATTCCCATTATGTGTGACAAGTTATGGTCTACTTGCTGACGGGCCGATGACCTTCGGACGTGTCCCATGGTGACCTCATACACTTATTGACTATCATGCATCAATGCATGCACCACCACCAATATACATCACGCAAGAACAAAAAACCAAGTCACGCCTCAAATTCCAATGGTCGTTGATTGGTGAAAATGTTGCTTACAGAGAACTTCGCGCTGTTCTAAAGCGATGCTCCTCGTATGAGAATGAACGTGTGTACCTCTGAAAGGAAGCTTAATGACACTAAGCGCGTGGGTAACTGTATGTATTACCTACTAAGGATCAATTGCTAAACACATAGGCAATAACTACATATTGTAGCTGGCTATGGCTACCTAAATGTCACGACGGCTAAATGCGCCCAAACTTGTAGTCGTTTGGCTGTGTTCGAGATGGCCAGTAATCACAACGCATCAAGACCATAGCTAGAAATTTTTGCGCAATTTCCACAGCACTTACATAAGCTTACCACTCACCATATCAGTATCACCACTTCGGTTGAAAATGACTTTTTTTAATCTTTAAAATGAAAAGCAAAACAATACAAGAGGCTAACATGATACTCCCCCAAGTACACCACACACGGCTCCACTCACCTGGATAAAATGCATCAATCCCCGCGCCCACCTCTACCACCCCCACCCAAACACATCCACTTCCTTCCTCAAAATAATGTCCTGACGGGAGCTATGCAATACAAGCTCGCTCCAGTCGCAACAACGATCTCAGGGGCATGAGGGGAGGGGTGACGAAAGACGACATCCATCGTACACAGCGTGCACTACGAGTGGTCATTACCACAAAGGCTGTTCATTGAGCATGGGACAACCAGCTAGACTCGTCTTGTTCTCCATGTGTCTGCATCGGCTCGCCAACGTTCTCTCGTCTCGCCCGGTGCACAGTGACTGTCCGTTTTGTCTCAGAGACGACTGCGAGTCGGTCATTCTAGAGGACTACGTACCGGACCTCAGTAACAACTCGACCTACACCAATGGCCCCGTGGTTCGCGTACGACCGCACAACGAGTCTACAGGTATGTGGGCAGGCAGTTGCTGCAGCTGCACCAGAACAAGGTCAGTCTGACTGTGACAGTGTGCACAGCTGGGTTGGACGTGTGTACAAACATGGCACAGGCCGAACTCGTCTGTGCGGCCCGGTCTGAATCCGCATCGGCCCATTCTTGCTCACTCTAAAGTCATCACATCAGTTTGCATCCGTAATTCAATCTGCTTGAAACATTGAGGTACATCATTTAAGTAATACGCGGCAACCGGCAAACCGGCAAACCAACATTTCATTAATTTCCCTTTGAGGTTCATAAAGCAGAGGAATACAATATTTTCCAACTGATCCAACTGATATATCCATCACACAGTGCGAATTACCCACTTTTTGTCCAAGCTCCATGCATTTAAAATCCCTGCATGATGCAAATTAATATTCCCTCTGGATATCCTCGTCATTTTCAACCACAGGCACGCATATTCTTCTGGTTACGGGATGTAGTTGGCGGCATTTGTGTTTTTTTCTCACGAACGGGCCACACGGCGTGATCTTTTTCTGTTGTAAGCCACGATCATTGTTCGGCTCCAGACTTCGCCCAACTATGCGCTTGTCATATGCGAAGGTCGGCTTTTTATGTTGCGAAGATAACTCGATTGGTGTGCACTAATACCAGCCAGGTGTCGTTTAATGTAATTTTGTGCTGGAAATGCTCCCTGATTGGAGTTTGGAACAATATGGACCATGACATTTACGTTCTTGGGGGCGTGTCGGATGGTATCTGTCCTGCACTCCCCCAGTCAATATTACACAAGGTGAGCCGCGGAGCTCGCCTCACGACGTCATCATGACCCAGTGATAAATTATTCGTAAAATAGGGTGGAATATCCCACTCTCTGAACACTCAATCGACATCCCTCTCCAAGGAGTATCGACATCCTGCTCCTTGATGCGTCCTTATAAAGTCTTCGTGATTCCTTTCTAACAGAATCCCGTTTATAAGTATCATGTACATGCTTTCGATAAGGAATGGTGATATACGAACATTTCGCAACGCAATTTCAGGTAAAGATATTACCTAAAATGTGATATGGCATACATTACCAGTTTATAGCACAGGTATTATTTCCTCTATCCTGAATATAGCTCTTCCTAAATTATGAATCTCAAAACAAATGATGAAGGTACAGTCATAAGTACCTAAACCATAGGCTGAAATTTGAGTCTGAAAGACATCAAAATCATTTTCAATGGCACTAATTCGAAAGCAAATTTCGACATCCCACTGTGTCGTTTCGACATCTCACACCTAACGAAAAACCATTATTTTAACCCTGTCATGACCCCATTGATGACGATCACCACCAATGGCTTTAGAAAGGTGAGGGGGAGGGGACATGGGCCCGCGAACTCCTTTCAGGCTTACAGCACGGTTACGTCCAGAGAACACAACACTACGGTTCTAAACATCGTGCTGATTTTGGCGTGAAGGGCCGTGTGATATACGGGGTGCACGTGCTGACGCTGGTGCGGCATACGCATGGCGTCGGTGCCGTCGACGGTGGCCGACCGATCAGCCTACCGTCGACAGTGGACCAGCTGGTGGCTCGGCTCGACTGCTCGCACCCAGCACTGCGCGTGTGGTCCAAGGACGAGCTGCCCGAGCGCTGGCACTACCAGCACAGTAGCCGAATCGAGCCGATCATCGCCACTGTCGACCAGGGCTACGGCCTGTCCGTGCCCGCCTCCAGCTTCTGCCTGCGAGGCATGCATGGCTGGGACAACGACCTTCCCGACATGCAGGTGTGTCGCGTCTTGGTGGTGGTGGTCCGGTCAGGTGTGTCGCACCGGGTGGCAGTGGTGCGGTCAGGTGTGTTGCATCAGGTAGCAGGGGTCCAATCAGACGTGTCGCATGAGATGGTATGGTCTGATCAGGTGTGTCGCACCGGGTGGTAATGGTCCAGTCAGGTGTATCGCGCCGGGCGGTTGGTCTGACCAGGTGTGTCGCATCGGGCGGCTGTGGTCCTGTCAGGTGTGTCGCACCAAGTGATCGGGATCTCGTGATATGTGTTGCACCGCGTGATCGTGGTGTGAGGAGCAGTGTCGCACTGGCTCACGTAGATCTAATGGATTAATATCGTAAGATAGTCGGTAAAATCCACGCTTTGGCGAAATTTACTGTCTGCTCGAATAGGCATGAATTGTATGCAATGACATACGACCTCATTTTTTATCCTTGATACCTGTTGCAAAAATGCATGAATTATATGAATAATTTCGATGAGATGTCTTCATCCAACTACAGAAAAGCACATCGGGCTTCGCAATATAAATACAACTTGGTGGCGTGATCAATAGCTGAAGATACCTCAAACTGTTCTGGTTCCAACGTCTCTTCTAATGATCGCAGAGCTTCTTCGTCGCTCACGGTCCCTCCTTCAAGAAGAACTACACCTCACCGCCGTTTGAGAACATCCAACTGTACAGTCTGTTCCAAACACTGCTGGACCTGCCGGATATGGTCAACAACGCCACTAAGCACAGGTGAGTTGGTTCCATCAACCCCACCTGTCCGACAAATTGACCTCAGTAGAGCTAGAGTAGAGTCTCTCACGCTCCCATGTCTCGCACGCTCCTAGTGCACCAGTGCAGTCGCTGGAGCGTGGTTTGCTAACTTGCAAGCGCGTCGTGGTTTGAATGTTTATGGATGCTAGGATTGGAAGACCATAATTGCTTGCCCGCACATTTAGCATGCTAAGCATGAATTTGGCACCCGATTAGCGCAAACACGTCACATTATACTGGGTTGATAAAAACACGTATAGGGTTCATATGCGCAACAACTACCATGTACAACAAATGCAACTACGAATATTAAAGTTTGCTGAATTATTAAGTTCAAAGGTTGGCGGTTTGCACCACCTGTCAGTTGGTGTGCTTTCTTCTGTTAAATAAACTCTGATACTTATATTCCGCGTATAGGTGGTCGATCCGACAGCTAGAAAACATCTTCACTTTGTTCTCCTCGGCCATTCAAAATATGATTCGAGCACTAGAGCTTTGCGACATGGGCACTTCCTATTGGGAGGAAGCGTCACCGTCAGGCTGTCCCTTTGAGCGAAACTAACATGGCGCCCCTGTGTGTCTTTACAGCCTAGACCACTTGCTGATTTCTCCGCCGTCCGACCTGACCTCCGTCGGAGAGGTTTTGGTCCCGCCCCCGTCCCTGGAGGGCGGCGCGCTGGAGGGGGCGGTGCTCAACCTCTGCTGTGGGCGTGTCGAACATTGTCGCTGCAACGTGAGGCTTAGGGTGGTCCTCAATAGTACACCTAAACTAAAAGCATAATTTTCTCAAGGCTGGTTGGTTATTGGTTTCACGACACGTCGACAGTTGAGTCATGTAGCGTCGCCAATCTCTCACGCCGATTGTTCGCGGGCGAAGAGTAGCGACGGGTGAGACTCGAACCCACAACCTTTCGATTGTGAGACGAGCATCTTACCCCTAAACCACTCGTCCCCTAATTTTCTCAAGGTGCTTTTTCATCAAGTGGTTCATACTGGGTCAGAAAATGATTGGTACCGAATATGATTCATATACGGCTTTATTTACTACTGCCACATGTGGGGTGAGCATTACGGTATTCGAGTCTCCGCGCCCATGAATAGCAATAGTGTGATATTCGACACGGAAACGAAAAATAAAGGAAGAGTCAGTCCTTTTCAGTAAAATAAAACCGAAACAATAAATAAACGATGGATTGATAATCCACAGATAACAATACCATGATCTCCATGGTTAGCCAGTACAGTGTAAGTACAGTACGTACAGTAAGTATAGTACATGTACGTACAGTACAGTACAACCAGTACGTGCCATCCACTTTGTACGATGAAGGGCACCTGGCAGGAGAAACTTGAATCATCTTGCAAGACACTCACCAAAAATAATAATGACCAACTCCAGAAGTTCGCCACCGTCCCCGCGAGGTTGAGCAGATTCTAGCTTCCGCATGCGGAATGCCACAACCTGCTCCTTGCAACTGAAAAAAAAACACATCAACCTCGGAATCCAGGTCACCAGGCATCATTGGCTCAAACTTGCCTTGCTCAATCAACTTCTAACTTGAGTGGAAACGCTTGAAGATGGCTATGTCATGACCAGAAGATTGGCCAAAGCACGTTGTGAATGCCGCTTCCGCACCAGTTCCAAAATGTGATGCTGACATGCAAAGTAAAAGGGCGGGCGTTCCAGCTGTTGCTGCAGAAGAGTGCATGCACCAAATGCTGATCCGGTGTCACTGAAAAACGCATCAAAGCTCATGTCAACCACCTCGTCCGGTAACTCACACTCCTTGAGGCACTGCATAATAGCAGTAGCTGTTGCTTGTCCAATCCCCACTGGAATCTATAATACACCAAGAAGCTTTGCAGTTCCTCTTTTCAGTGACAGGGTCAACTTTTTCCTTCCCATCACCTGGAAGGAGTTTTATATCCCAGTGAACGATCAGGCTCCTGTCGCTAGCGTAGGATTCCAGGATCTCCTCCGCAATAGCATGTCTTTGGGTTCGCCTAGGTGACGACTGGTTAATGGCCAACTCTGAGGGGTCGTGATCGAGAGCAGAAGCTGCTGCCAACAGTACACGCACTGTCATTCGGTCACTGAGTTTGGTGCGGTTCAGTGCTGCAGTCAGGTCCGGTGTAACAATGTTCCTTGCAAGACACAACCTCTTTGGAGCGAACGGAGTGGCACCGCTCTCAAACGACCGCTGAACATTGGCTTCACCACTGCTGTCTGATGATGACTTCGATTGAACGGTTTCCTGTCGCGCTGCTTCCTCCTCCGCGTCCTTCCGCATTATTTCGGTCACCGACGGACGGTGTTGAGGGATCCGCTCCTCCTCTGCTGACACTTTGACAACGCCGACTAAGAAACCCCGCCTGCCCGGATCCCGCTATGCCTTGAGGAATTCGCGGTCCTCTGGAATCTTAATCAGCTGATGTTCCCCGCCATGCGCGATGTCAAACAGGTCACTGAGGCTCGCTTGAAACTCCTCTTCCTCCCTTCCCAGGTGCAGATCCTCGAGTCCTCTCCTTCCGTATTGACGAGCACTGCTCCTTTTACTTTCCAACTTCGCGATGACATTCCGCTTCTCTGCAGCTGGGATTCGCGCCTTCTTCCAGATGCCCATTCCCTCACTAACAACTTGAGTTTCTGCACTCCTTACTTTCAACTTCTCGTATTGGTGCAGCTTGAAGTACCGCTGGAGAACCTCTGCCTAAGATGGGACCCGATTTCCACTTAGCTCACCAGATGGGAAGCCAATCAACCACACATAAGTATGTTTTCGGGACGCACACGCCATCATATTTGAAATGACACGAATGGATGATTAGTTCACATGCAAAAACCACATGCAATATACCTACAAATATAAATAGCAATATAGACATGTGCAGACACAATGTGCAGTGTATGAGATAATTTGAGTAACAGGAAATGTCAAATGTCTCAGTCAGCTGACACAGAGGTCATGTGACAGTGGTAAACGTTGATCAAAATGAAAGAAATTTTGCGCATGTCAATATTTCTGTAAGTGGAACACAAATATTGAAAAGCACCCTGAAAATGTTCAGATTAGTTTTTGAGGACCACCCTAATGAGCCTATCTCACATTCAAGGGTGCTGAAGTTCACCACCGTGTTGTCTGTCGGGTCACGGTTGTGGCTGTGGTGTCACAAGACCCCTATCAGCTGCGGTTCCCGCTGGCTCCCATGCGCTACGATTCTGACCGGTTCCTGTCATCTGCGATTCTGACCGAATCTGAACACCATTCCATCTGGCTCCCATGTGTCATGGTTCTCACTGGCTCCTGTCTTCTGTGGTTCTGGTTAAACTTGAATACCGGTCTGGGATTCCTTCCGGCTCCCACGTGTTACGGTTCTGACCAGCTCCTGCCACCTGCCGTTCTGGTCGAACCTGAACAGTTTGTCTGGGATTTCGACTTCGCGCGCCATATTCGGCCATGGCGGAAGCTGGAATATGCCGGTGTATCCAGCATTCCTGAACGCATCGCCATTGTTAGGGCGGAGGGATATGCATGATCCTTCATATCACACCACATTCAGCCGAAATACTGTGCTGTCCGTTTAACTCATATTGCGAACAAACGGAATCATGCATTTCCCCCAAAACTCCTCCGGAATTCGTCGAACCGTTCCTTCCAAGCCTGAAAGCGGTGTATTTATGTTCTTTACATTACTTATATTCTTGGTGGTATTTATTTGGATATCTACCTGCCACCAAACAGGCTCCACGGCCCTCCGGGCCAGGCAGCATGATCAGCCAGTGACGGGATGACATCTGTGTGGCTCTCTATGGAACCTCATGCGACTGTGCGCGTTGAAGCATGTTGTTTTCGATGTTCGTCTGGTCATCTTGGCTTGATTGTCGTACTTAATACTCCGGTGTACGCTGTAGCTGAACCACGAACCAAGAATCGTCAGTTGCAGTGATGGCTACGTACTAACTCGATATGTACTGATATCGTTAAAAACTATCATCTCCAGTCAGTGCAGGTGAAGGTGAAGTTCGATGCTACACCACGCAACATCGTAACTACTCAACTTATGATTTCCGTTTTCAGGCAACACAGTACTGGTTAGCGGATCATGAAGGACATGGGGCCGGTGCAGTGTTTCCAGTACCAGTATCGGAGCCTGACAGCCTGCTAGACCTTGCATTTGATGGCCTCTTTGTAGCGGGTCAGTGATCTACTTCGGATATAACAGAGGTATACAAAGTTACACAGACGATATAAATGTTCTGATTTCTGTCTCAGGTGTTATCAGGTGTTTACCAATAACAAATACGACTTTTCGTCAAATAATCGCTCGTAATATCAGTGTACAGCAGTAAATAATACCAGACAGGAGCGCAGTCAGGGTTTTCTTAAGGGGGAGGGTGGCCCGACCAATGCAAATCATGAACTGATGGACAAATCATTTGGCGCACGGAAAATATCTGGTTTGCCTGGTGCAAATCTCAAAATGTCTTGTTTGCTCTAGTGTATATTTTTGTGTTTAGTGATTCAGGCCCCCGCCCTTCCCTCTTGGCCGCGCCTCTGATCCCAAAAGAATTGAAAAGCATAGAAGGCTTTTGAACTCACATTTCCGAAATTCTGCATTTACAGTTCTGTTGTTCTTAGTATTTTTAGTACGGTCTTTGAAAATGCATAGCACGGATATTAATCACAGAAAACACCAGAAGTGCTTTGAAATTTTCTCCTTTCGTCATGGCCATGGTTAACATGACTGATTTATATTTGGGAAGTTAATAAATATGTCATAGACACATGAGTATGTGATCCGTGTTGCTCTTCGACATGCAGATCTTCATACTCTGTTTATCTTGGAATAATTATGAATGATTCCACTCGTGAAGGGGTAGACAAATAATGGAGAGAATGAGAGCGAGGACGAGCGATAGTGAGGAAGAGGGAGAGGAACATAGTAGTTTTAGGAGTGTATGTAATATTAATAAACCATTAGCTTACTAATGGATCATAATATGGTGCGATGATCATGCACACCAGCATACCATGTGGGTCATCCTCTAATGACACCGCGCTCTACCCCAGGGAGGTTTGCCACTTCTTCGCCGACAAAGTCGTACCGCTGGCTGCAGTACCACATGCAGCGGTACGGCTGCGGCCAGATGTCGCTGTCGTCGCTCGCCGACGACCGGCAGTGCGTGTTCCAGCCGCGGGCGCGGCCAGGACCGCACGTGAGCTGCTCCGGTGACCCGATGATGACCAGTCTGGTGCTGACGCTGCCCGGTGAGCAGTCACACCGCCACACAGTAGGATGACACCACCGGCGAATCGTTAATATTGTTTGCGCCTCATCTGCAGTCACATTAACCCTCTCCGGAAGGCGAAATCGACCATGGCCCGAACATTTTTGCCCATCCAAAAAGCAATTTTTTAAAGCAAGTTGTAAAGTTCAAGTTTCCTCTGATTACGATAGCGACAGGGGTAAGGATCACTTGTAAAGAATGTCTTCCGTACAGCCGACTCCAGATTTATAGAAACTTGCGGATTTGTGCAATTTTGTGCGAAAGTTGCTCGCCATCGGGAGACATGCCACCAATTTTCTCACCGTGGATCCGCAGGCGATTCTATCCAATATATCCGCGAATAGTATGAGAAAGTCGATGCTTGGCACTGCTTCGATGTCAGTTCATCGAACAAAAAAGAACAAAATGCGCATTTTCGACATTTGTGGATCATGGGCAGCAACGATGCTAATATCTGCCCCCCCCTTGTTTTATCTTCCATTTGTGTCACCGCTCGCTGAACTATATCTGCCGCAGGATTCGAGACGTACCTGCAGCGAATAACAGCCACCATGTACCCCATGTACCCGGAGTACCAGAAACACATACTGCCTGAGCTGAGGAGACGACTCGAGGTGTACTGGAGGCGGTCCCGTGTGCTCGTCGTACTGGCTGGACCCGTGTACCGGACCACGGCGCTCGACGGGTGCGTCTGACGACACGCCATCCCACACCCTGACCAAATCGTGATGCATCTCGTGTGGAAATGTTGACAGTATTCAGCTCCGATACTTGACATAAGCTCGTGAATGTCTCAGGGACTCGCTTAGGGAGCTTATACTAGGACAGGCTACCAAATCTAGACATACACGGGATTTTAACCATTTGGAAACAGAATTTCTCCCTTTCACGATGTGTAATTTCGGCATCGCTTTTGGATGGCGGAAGCAGAGGGTTAGCAAATAGTTCGCTGCAGAGGCTGAGGCCTTGTAATTTGCATGCTAAAAGAGATGGCTTCATTTACTTGGTAACTGTGTTGTCAAGGCCACATGAATTTGAGTGCTTCACATTCCTCAATGGCAACCATGGATCACATGTTCCGGAGTATCACCTTAGCAGATATGACGATACAAAACAAAACATGCATGAGGCTGAGCCATGGCGTGTAGAATTTTGACTGGTTTCCAGTTCATAAAACTCGGGGTCACGTCTGCAACGGTGTTTCGGACCTCAGGGCGTTGGTCGACGTCGCTCGACCTCATCAGCCGCATGCCAGCGGCGCCTAGTTTTCACTCTGATCAAACGCTACCACCTGTCAGCGCCAGCGAAGTTGCAGGGGCAAACGACAAAGTTTTCCTCCTGGGCTAAAACTTCCTCTTCGTGCAAAATGGCTTCCATGAGGGTTTTTTCTCCAGTTTGTAAGGAACATAATTATAAGTACATACGCGAGAAATGTGACTACAACTGTGTGAGAAATGTGACTACCACGTGCTTTATACGAGTGAGAGGTACTTCGGGGGGAAGATTCTGAAGAGGCTTGGCAAAAATCAAAATGTCGCACTACCTCGTTATAGTCACGTCAGATCTCAAACTGGATTGATCTACATGCGTGAATAGAAACGAGAATAGTTAGCGTGATTTTGAGCCAGGAACGCAGGAGCGTCACGCATACTGTGACGGATGCATTATTCTCTCAATGCAATGCCCAGGGGACGTAGGTTCCTTTGTTGTTTGCCTTGTGAGTCAGGTTCCTGGTCAGTGGGATCCTTCCACGGTACGCCATCCTACGTCTACGCTTAAAGAGGAGGTCAAGTTGATGCAGCAATAGTCAATGGAGCTTCCCAGGATTGCAACGTTACTTGGCTTGATAGCTCAATTGGCAAAACGTCGACTTTTACTGTCCTCCGCTGTACTGGAACAAGACATGGGGTTTCGAGTAGCTTCACGCGGTCGTAGGAAGCACCGGTTGATGGGGCCATCTGGCAGCCGATCTGGTGCCATCTGGCAGCCGATCTGGTGCGGTCAGTGGTGAGGAAAGCGTGCAACCGTGCCCCAGCATTACCTACAGATATGACTCGCGGCATAAATGCTGTGTATAACTGGCACTCCCATATCATGTGGTAGGCGCATGGGCGACAAACAAATGCACGTTAGAACAACACCCTGTTCCGTAAACCCACACCACCAAGCATCCCAATTTTACATATAAAATGAGAAGGAATAATACTTACAGAACGAAGTTTTGCGATACCAATACCACCAAATAACACTAAATGTTACATACTTATGCTTAGCAGTTCCTGATAGTGATCTTACATTTTCCGGAAGGTCTGGAGAACGCAAGGATATACTGCGCTGTTGTTTCGTATGGCTCAGCGTCCGTACATTTTGCTGAAAACTCGGCATGGATATTTGATTATGTATGGCGCATCAGGGTGATTAAAAACATGCATTTGAAGCCAGAAACTTCGGCAGGTTTCTGCCTATCATGTTAGGATCTAAATGTTTTTCATTGACTCCTAAGCTATATTTCATCGTCCCTATCAGCCCCGAAGTATTGCCCACAGGAATGAATGAGCACTGAACGCTAGAATATGATTACGAACTGTGCCAAAATGGAATTAATATTACTGCGTTCTAGTTTTGGGATGTTTGTCTTAGATTCGTTATGCTTGTTACCATATATCCGTAGCATCTTCTGCGACTCCCATCTGCCTCATTCCTTAGGCGCTAATTGTTGTCGTTATGCCTGCTTTCGTCGCAGATCGGGACGAAAAATTCCTTCTCACTTCTTCTATCAGCTGCGCATATGCCGACAAACGAAGTGTTCGCCAGAGGAGTGGGAAATGAAGCAATGGATTCTACCAAACAAGGAAACATTCCGTCCATGCGAGGTATGGCCGGAGCCAATAGTAATAGCATTCGAGCTTAATTTCGCTCTCTTCATAATAAATATGAAAGCTGACGAAATAAAGTTATTCGAACGTAAGATAAAGTTTATCAGACAAAACCAAACAACCTAAACAAACGCTGACTCGTGAAGCGATCAGTGTCTGTATGCTGAAGCTTTTCCGCCATGGAGAGCAGTGTTTCAATCAGCGTGACAATATCCGACACGTGCAAGATCTGAGTGCACACTATTACCCTCCAGCCTGTGATAATGCCGCTTTTTCACCTGCAGTCTGCTGACACGCTGTGCCTGACACCTGTCTAACTTTCGTGTGCGCTATCGCCCTCCAGCCGGTGATAACGCCACTCCTGTCGCCCGCAGGCGGCTGACAAGTTCGTGGACTTCCACGAGGCCACTTTGCTTGACGTGGAGCGGCTGTCTGGGCTGGTGTTGTTCTCGGGCCAGGTCGTGTCACAGCCAGACTCCGCTCACCGCAGCCACGCACGCTTCATCACCCAGCTGCCACAGTTCCGGCCGCCACAGGCGTGGTCGGCTGGAGCCGACAATCAAACAATCGGGTCACGCTCAACAGACCGTCCATAAATTACGTAACGCTTTTCAAGCGTTTACTAAGTACCTTGTAACGCAGCTTTTTAAAGTATCTTAGGCGCCTTTGGCTTGTTTTAGCATTGTGATCCTCCAATGCCTCCTATGCTCCACAGTCACGTTCTTTATTGACGATCCCCATCACTCGCGTGCAGCAAGTTAGATTTTCACATTCAACGATACAGCGAGTGAGCATTCAGTATCATAAATATCATGACACAAAACTATCGTCTTTTTGAGTGCTATATAGACTAGCTGTGTAAATGTGTGCGTTTGTTTTATTCTGCCAAGGGGAAATAGTCTTTGAACTGCGCCATGCTCACATCCAAAGATATTCCAGAATGTTCAACTGTATTATCATTGGGTGTGCAAATTTACTAGGGACGTGAGTACCTCGCTGCGTGCGCATATAACCACGGTTTCACAATATTTTTACACCACATGTTATTTCATGTTCGCATGTGTGACTGTACTAACATTGAATACACGTCATGCAGGCACTCAGTGTACATGGAAAGCATATTTTAAAATGTCATCGTTGTGCAAGTCTGTCGAAATATCGCAACACTAGCGGTCGCAAAATTGCGAAAGTTATCACTCAACAAGGTGATATATGCCAAATCAGCACAGCCAGGTAAGAACGCTCGGCTGGCGTCGCTGTGGCAGTGTAGCGCCGTGCGCGACTTTAGCCACGGCTACACACGTCTCAGACTACGGCAACGGCTGACGTGGCTGGACGACGGGTGACGTCAGCGGCCAACGGCACCGCCGTCCGCCGGTATCGGGCCACTTCCGGCGTCAGGGTACCGGCCGCAGAGCGGACGTTATCTGCCAGTCGCCACTCGCTCCGTGGGCGTTGTCGGAGCGCCTCAGAGGGGTGCCGACGCTCCAGCAGGGAACTCCGTCCATCCTGCAGATAACATCGGTCACTCCAGCTGTCAGCTCAGTCACTTCTGGAGGGAACTCCGGTCGCTTCAGCAGAGAACTCGGTCGGCTCTGCAAACTGCTCCACCAATACCAGGGACAATCCATCAGGACGTACCGCTCGTGCGAGCGGAACAAGTTCGCCACCACCGAATACCGCAGCGTATAACGAAGCGATCACCGCTTGCGAAGTGTATCAGGAGATCCGACGGTCCGGTCCGCATCCAAACGGCGCTTGTGAAGTGGATCAGGAGATCCGACGGGTCGGTTCGCGTCGCATATTTCGTGGGCAAGGCGACCAAGGCGGCGCCGGTCAGCGGGCCCTCTCCGGCAGCGACCCCAGCTGGGGCCATGTCATCGCCGACTTCCATCAAGTGCGTGCTGGTGGGCGACACCAACGCCGGCAAGTCGTCACTGCTGCACATGTACGCGTCCGGCCGTCGACAGTCGCCAACCGAGGTGGACCTGAGCAGCCTGCCCATGGTGGTGACGATGACGGCGCACCACCAGAGCCGCACCTACCAGCTGCAGCTGTTCGACACGGTCGGCGGCGCGTCTCAGCTGCGCTCGCGGCTGACCGCGTACGCCGCCTACCGCGACCCGGACGTGTGCGTGCTGTGCGCCGACCTGACCGAGCCGGCCGCCTGGCCGCGCCTCGAGTCGGCCTGGCGCGCCGAGCTGGCGCAGCACCAGCCGCACGTGCCGCTGGTGGTGGCCGGCACCAAGGTGGAGGCGCGCGATGCCATCCAGGCGTCTGCGGCCGGCCACGGCGAGGTGGTGGGCGCCGAGCGCGGCCGGCGCGCGGCCGCCAGGCTCGGCGCCTCCGCCTACCGGGAGTGCAGCACGGTGACGGGCGTCGGCGTGGCGGCCGTGTTTGCCGACGCGCTCGACGCCGCCCTGCACCCCGACAGGAAGCTGCCGACGCGGCCGCTCAGCGTGCGAGACCTCTGGGATATGCTTAGTCACAGGTAGCCCGACACACTCAGCGACACGTCGCACGGGTAAGCTGACCGACCGAGCGGTCACTACATCAGCAGTATGGCGGCGGGTCTGCCGACAATGGAACGGAACACGCTCCGTCCTCGGCAGTATCGGGACACTCGACACGTGCCGACAACGGAACGGAACACGCTCCGTCCTCGGCAGTATCGGGACTCTCGACACGTGCCGACAGCGGAACGGAACACGCTCCGTCCTCGGCAGTATCGGGACACTCGACACGTGCCGACAGCGGAACGGAACACGCTCCGTCCTCGGCAGTATCGGGACACTCGACACGTGCCGACAGCGGAACGGAACCGCTCCGTTCTCGGCAGTCTCGGGAGACTTCCACACACATGTCACGTGGGTGGATACAATGAGCAAAATACGCAGTGCCAAAAGGGATGTCGTTAGAGGGGAATGCCGCATATTCTAAACTGTCCCGGAAGCATTGGTCCAGACCAGATTTCGAGTACAAGTGCAGAGTCATTTGTACTGGCGTGGTTCGCTAGTTACTTTGATCCAGCCTGACAACGTTGCACTGCACAAAATGCAGGATGCTTGTGCCGTTCACTCACTATGCCTGTCGGAAGTGCTTTCACGAGCTAATGATTACAATAGGTGACACGACATATTGAATCGTTCCTTTCTAGTAATACATATTATGGATGACGGAACCTCTGAGTTTTTAAACGTGATTGAAGCCGATGTGAGCTACCCCATGAACTTCGCAGGATATATATTGCAAGGTCGTCAAAGCGTACCTGAGTTTGCTGTTATTAAGCGCAGGTGTGGACGTTTCCCACCAATGTCCAACTTGTTCTTCTGCTAACTGCTAACTGCTAACCAGGATAATATTGTGTGTGCATGCACTGAGACGACGGGCGGCGTAGTTGCCGGAGAGGACCTCGAGCCATCAGAAAGGGTTCCTGGGCCGACTGATGTGGCCCAAGCAGTGCAAGGGCTCCAGACCTATTGGAGGGGGCCCACGCTGTCGAAAGAGGGTCTCCAGGCTGACGGAGGAGGTCATGGGTCGCTAAGAGACGCCCCTACGCCGACGGAGAGGACCCCTAGCCGCAGGATGACCCGGGCCGTCGGAGATGGCCCAGCGCCGGTATGAATGGCCACCAGGACGAGAGGGGGCCGATGCCGCACAGGGGCCCCTTGCGTGATAAATGAGGCCGAAGCTGTTGCAAGAAGGGCACCCCGGCCGGACGGAGAGTGTCCTGAGCCGTGAAAGAAGGCCCCTGAGCCGAAGGGGACTTCGGGCCAGACGTATAGGGCCGCTAGGTCGGCTATGGCTCACACTATTGGAGAAGGACTCAGAGTTGACAGGGAGCCCCGGGCCGATAGAGACCCTCGATCTACGGAGACGGTTAGGGCCGAAGTGGAGAGTTCCCTGTGCTACGTCAAGGGTCCATGTAGGGCCCTGGGCTGTTAAAAACCAGATGCGTATTCAATGCTGAAGGGGCACTTGCCTCCTGGGGAGTCCGATGGGGCCCTCCAGGAAATCGCCTTGAGGGGTTCACGGGCCCCTCAAGGCGTATGGGGCTGAGATATAACCGAGGAAAGATTAAAATGCATCTAACAGCTCGTATAGAAATGGCCCTTGAGACCTGAAGACGTCCGCCCTGAGGGCTGGCAAGATCCGTGAAGACGAGACAGGGCCCGCCCGAGGGCTGGAGTACCCATGCCAGCTGGAAAAAGCAGTCTCAGCTGGAGAGGGTTCCCAACAGCTGAGGAATAAACAGGGCACCTGAAGGCCAGAGGGGGCTGGGATGCTCTTGGGGGTTTCAAAGGGCCTCTGAGGGACGAACAGGACCCCAAGAACTGACGAGGACTAGTGAGGACCCATTTCAGAACTGAAATGCCACCCAGATGAGAGCTAGACAGGCAGGGGCGTCGATTTGTATCCTTTTGTGGGGGCCATGGCCCCACCAATGTTGATCTTGCCCCCCCCCCCTCTCCCCAATGTTGATTTGGGCCCCCCCCCAATAACCTATGCTATTTTATGGTGATAAGAAAGCTAAAGGGAAAAAATGAAAAACGCCATGCTAAGTAGAAACATTGATGTTAACCAGCACATTTTGTACTGAAAAGAAACAGATTTGGATTAGATAGTGGACTGACTCCACCTTTTGCTGAAAAATGTAAAATTGTGTGCAAAAAACAAACAAAATAGCTGGATTTCCTCCACTGTGGAAGTACAGCTTACATCATAAAATGTTGAGATTAGTGATGCTGATGCATTTTAAACCAGATTGTCTGGAAAAAAATATGCTAAGCAACAAACAATTGCATGGTCATACCGATGTTTGTACACACCACCAATGGCAAAACCACATGCATATGGAGCTTGAACATGATTAATTCCATTCTCAATTTCCAGTAATTGTCAAACTTGCATGCAAATCATGGTTATCATTGAGATTGTGGATATACAAACTAGAATTATCTTCAGCAACCTACCCATCACACCATCAGCTTGATATTTACCAAGGTATCTACCCACATGCCCAATGACAATGTGCATTAGGGTGTACCATTTTGGGACTTTTTCGAGTTAGGCAACACCAATCAAGGGCATGATGCCTTTGCATGAGAACATTCAAAATCCAAAGTTTTATATTTTTATATTAATATTTGGTCGATTGCACCAAGGTTATGTTTTAACATATTTGGCCGCATTTAAAACATAGGGTTTGCACTATTAGAGATCGTGCGCTCTCGGAGTCTGGATTTCGGTCACATTAACACATTATAATCCTCCAGAAGTGGTGTCTTCTGAGTTTAAGTGGGGGGGTGGGAGCGTCGGACACTGGTTAGGGGGTGGGGTTAACATATTTGGCAGCCATTAAAACATAGGTTTTGCACCACTAGAGGTCGTGCGCTCTCGGAGTCTGGATTTCGGTCACATTAACACATTATAATCCTCCAGAAGCGGTGTCTTCTGAGTTTAAGTGGGGGTGGGAGCGTCGGACACCGGTTAGGGGGTTGGGGGCGGGTTAACATATTTGGCATCTATTGAAGCATAGGTTTTGCACCATTAGGGGTCGTGCGCTCTAGGAGTCTGGATTTCGGTCACATTAACACATTATAATTCTCCAGAAGCGGTGTCTTCTTAGTTTAAGTGGGGGTGGGGCTTTAGGGCGCATCGACTACATCGGTCATGTAGCTTGTGGGGGTGGGAGCGTCGGACACCGGTTAGGGGGTTGGGGGTAGGTTAGCATATTTGGCATCCATTAAGACATAGGTTTTGCACCATTAGGGGTCGCGCGCTCTCGGAGTCTGGATTTCGGTCACATTAACACATTATAATCCTCCAGAAGCGATGTCTTCTTAGTTTAAGTGGGGGTGGGAGCGTCGGACACCGGTTAGGGGGTGGGGGGGTGTGGGGGGTGATACTCCTTCGCCCCCCAATCTCAGCAACCTCAGCCTTCTTTTACATATTCTGTTCAAGCAGCGATAGACAAAACGGTGTAACATTAATATTGTGTTTGAAGAACTTATCTGGGGCAACTTGAATAATTTTTCCAACTGCAGAGGTATCCAGACAAACAATGCACGTGATTATTGAACCAAATGTCACGTGCGCTCGTAGGTATTGGGCTATATCTGGGGTTTGAGCAAGACCAAGGCCTATCTAGCCACGAGATCTTCAGACGAGATCCAGGGGCAAGACGAGATCTTTGGCCAGACGCCCGTTCAGTCTAACGCTGTACTTTGCCATGGAATCTGCAGAAGGTGAAGGCACGAGGAAAAAGAGGGGGAGGCCTCAGGGCGGAGGTAGAAGCGAAGTGGAGATTCTGAAGGAGGATGTAACCTCTCCGGTGGCTGCCAAGGAATGAGGAACATGTTGCTAAATATATCAGAATACAACAAGTTTCTTTATTGATGGAAACGCCTATATATTTGGTTCTGCCATAACAACACCAATAATTTCCACCTGTGCACCTCTGCAGTTGGACAAATTATTCAAGTTGCCCCATATAAGTTCTTCAAACACAATATTAATGTTACACCGTTTTGTTTATCGCTGCTTGAACAGAATATGTAAAAGAAGGCTGAGGTTGCTGAGATTGGGGGGCGAAGGAGTATCACCCCCCAATCTCAGAAATTGGTAGCATCAGGCGTGTTTCAATTTCACTGCGCATGAGACAGTTAAAGCATTTTTCAATTTTCAAAGTTTAAAGAACCCAGCCAAACCTAACCTATCATAAGTTGGTGTTGAATAAAAAATGATTGGTAAATTTGCAGTTTAAGGTGATTTTCATTAATGAATTTTTTTCAGAATACCATGTTCATGACGGTGACTAAGATGATGGGACCACTTATTTTCTGTGCAAATTCATTTTATTTTAATTTGAGAAAAAAATGACAAATTTTCCAACTCAAAAAACCTAAACCAACCTACCCTAACCAACCCTAACCCATTTGTTTGCTTTATGGTGACAAATGCGTAAAAACTTTTCTTGGTTGGTTGGTTGGTTATTTGGGCTCACGGCCGCATTGACTGCGTTGGTCATACAGCGCCCATACAACTTTTCTTGTTCCCACCTTAAAGCATAATAATACCGAAAAGTTTCCCAAAAAAATTTACAAAAATGTTCACACAAAATAAAAATCTTCAAAAGCAGCTTAGGTTAGGTTAGGCTGGGTTAGGTTTCTTTTTTAAGGTTGAGAATTTTCAGAAAATGAATTAATTGACATTTTAATTTTTTTATTTTTCGTTCCAAAATTCCGTCGGTTTTCCCAAAAAGTAAGGTGGGTAATCTAAAGCGTACCGAGTTTCGCAAAAAGCGACAGGGCATTAAAATATGCGCTGCAGCTCGAAATAAACACACCGGGAGCGCTAAATAAAAACATAACGGAGGCCCTCAAGGCACACCAGGGTCATGAGACCATACGGGGCCTCAAAAACAGGCTGGGCACTCAAAAAGGGATTGATCATAAACAAGGAACAAATAGCCCGGGCACTAAATAAACACATCGGCGTTTTCGAAAACGCGCCGATACCTGAAAAATATCATCGGTGTATAAAACAGCAACAAAGCTGTAAAAAAGAGCCCGGTCTCAAACATGTGTCGAGCCCCTAACACAAATTGGCTGGAGCCCTAAAACACATCCATAGAAGAAAAACGAAATGGGTAAAACAGAACGAACACCTAGCTAGGGTCACGGCTCGGTAGCCAATATGGGAGCTTATTTAACCAAAGATATGAGGTGCATCAAAGGTCAGTGTGTCTCCGGATTTCTTATTCACGAGAAAATGTGGGAAGAAGAGAACTAATGCATCGAATTGAATTGATCGATTTTTTTCCAGTCAGCCGCATTACCAAGCATTCCACATGTCAAATGTGGCACAAGACTATCACGTGACAGTAATTAGCAAAACGTGGGAGACCTAGCAGAAACCGGAGAAGCGCACGTAGAGCGGCGAATGCGTCGACTGCGCAAGGCGGGTGTACACGTGCACGAACGTTGGCGTTTTGGGGACCGGGCGTTATTAATTGGAATGCCTGATATTGGCAAATTTTACATTTTTGAGTGATTTGTTCAGGTGTAATTTTAGCAGTGTGAGGTGACTTTTCAAGGGATACCAAAAGAAAAACCTTCAAACAGGATGGGGAGGAGTTAGGGTTGAAATCCGGTGATTCAGAAATAATGGTGGTAGATTTGGCCCCCTCCACAGGACAGTTAATTTGGTCACTAATTATTCTATAACAAAAATATAAAGAACCACCTTTGATTTTTTTTTGTGGAAATCCGGGGACTTTTTTAACGGGGGTAGGTGGGCACCTTCCAAATCAGTTTGCCTCCTCTCGCAAATCCTAGGTACGCCACTGCCATGGCATGACATAATTTGACCTGTTGATAGCTATAATCCGCCGCAATGGACGGTGTACTCCGCGGCCCCGGTCCGCCACAGTGGACGGTGTGCTCCGCAGCCCCGGTCCGTTACAATGGACGGTGTACTCCACGGCCCTGATCCGCCACAGTGGTCGGCTTGCTCGGCGACCCTGATCCACCACAGTAGATGATGTACTCCGCGGTCCTGATCCGCCGCAGTGGATGCTATGCTTCGCGGCCCTAGTCAGTCATAGTAAGTGTGCCCCACGGCCCCGGTCCACCACAGTGCACGGTGCACTTCGCGACCCTGGTTTGCCACAGTTGATGATGTACTCCGCGGCCCTGGTCCGCCACAGTGGACGGTGTGCTCCGCGGCTCCGGTCCGTTACGGTGAACCATGTTCTCCGCGGCACCGGTCCCCCCAGAGTGGATGGTGTGCTTCGCGGCTCTGGTCCGCCATAGTAGAAGGTATGCTCCACAGCCCGGGTCCGCCACAGTTGACGGTGTGCTCTGCGACCCAGACCCGCCACAGTGGACGTCAGGGTCGATAAAAACGGTCTTTTCTTGGATTTTGCCATCCATAGCATTATTCTCTTCACAAAATTATCCTCCATGTTGTTTCGTCCATGTGTTTTCAATTTGGACGTCTGATGGTGTTGTTCGACAATTAATTTCCCCGTGGTAAAGTGCAAAAGATTCACCTGAAGCTTCAAAGTGAGATTCTGATGAATGAAGAATATCCAAATTTTAACAAATTTCCACAAGAGCGAATGGTTCCATCATCTTCATCGTGTTCAGAGACGTGTTTATACATTTTTTCCTGAAATTCTATGTCTGGTCTAATGGAAAAAGCTTAACCCAACCTATTCTAACCAAACCTAACCCTTTATTTGCCTCATGGAGGGAAAATGTGTGCAAAACTTATCTTGTAGATACATTAAGCAGCAATAATACCCTTTTAAATTTGTATTTTTTTTAAAGCAAGAGCTTAGACTAGGTTAACTTTGTTTTTTTCTGAACCTCAGCTTTATTCTTCATTATATCTTACCCCACTTGAAGCCCTACTTTTTGCTATTATTTTGCTTGTCAACTGAAAAGTAAGGAGTATATGAGCGCCGGGAGTGGCTGAGATGCAACATGTTGGCTGACCTTGCAAAAACGCCGGATAAAACACGTCAGATATCGTTTGTTTGTCTTTCAAAATATGCGTGTCGTACATCGTTTCATCCTGTTTGCATGAACATGCTCTGGGAAGACCAGTGGGGTTTATGCTGGTTCATAAATTCCATCAGGGTCTGGGCTTCCCCACTGGGATTTCTCAGTGGGGAATCCCTGGAGAATTCACCCTGGGAATAGTATAAAATCCCTCGGAGAATGTAGGAATCCCATGGTGGATTCCCATAGGTAACCGCATGGGATTCCCACACGATTGTCTCATGCGGAATGTTTCATATCCTGACAAGGACAATCCCATGGGATTTTTTCACTAGGGCTTCGTAATTTTGGTGCAGATCCGCACCTGCGGGCTGTTGCTTGCCCTCCCTCCGCCCCGTTCGAAGCTTAATACCATAATTCGCTGATATTCAGCTTTTTATGCCCAGATATTCGAAAGGCGGAGTAAAATCACATTTTAAAAACTAATGCTGAAGTATTCATGTAGGTTGATGCAATGTTTACGCAGCATAGGATTATCAGCAAATATGACAAGGGCCCGATCAGGAGCAGGCTCGCTACTCTGTGTCTGGATCTTGTACACCCATGCCGCGGAGATGGCATTGCTTTAGCGAGTGTTTTTAACAGCCTAAAATACGCAATTCCGACGGTCGCATGACTAACTCAGTTGTGATGTCCATAAACTGGACCTCGTATCCATTTGACTATCCAATTAGTTGTTCCGCTGTGGCACGAGTTCCGATTTGTTTCAGCTTACATTCACTTTTTATATACTTGTTGCAGACTGCGTGTGCTATAGATTAGCGCCATCTATGAGAGCTATATGGTTGGCGCACCTGAACTCTAGATATGAGATCAATAGTTAGCAAACCTCCGCTAGATGCCTCTGTTCGAGAGTTCAACGCTAGAGTTTGGCGCACAGGGGATTTCCATGCGTGTGCGTGTGCAATGCAGAAAATCCTGCACTCGTTGGCAGCGCTGTGGAGCGGGCAGTTTTCCACGTCGCACCGGGTGCGGTTTGGGGGGGGGATCTCTTTGTTGACATACGTGGTTAACACCAGGATGCAGGCACTAGAGGATGAGGTTAGGGCCCTTAAGGCAGAGCTTTCCAAGCTCAAAGCTTCCCTTGCTTCAAAGGGCAGGCCAGAACGTAAGGGGCAGTCTGTAGCAGGGGCATCCTATGCCCAGGTGGTCACAGGCCACCAGGTAACTGCAGCTTCCCCTGCTGTGGAGGTGGCAGGGAGATCTGAAGAGATAAGTGTTCCTAGTGAACAGAATACTTCTAGTAGCTCACAGGAGGGGCAGTGGTTTAAGGTCAAGGGGTGCAGGATTTGGAGGCGTGAGCCTAAGCAAGGGGGCAGTGAGTGGCAGGTGGTAGGTGGTAGGAGTGGGAAAAAACCTAGCGAAGCAGCTCAACAGGCAGGAGTAGTAACAACATCCAACAGGTTCCAGGCATTGGAGGACTGCCCCCAGGATAGTGATAAAGTCATAAAGTATTAAGGCTTAATAAGAGCCACAGGGGCCCATCTGGGTTAAGCCTATCTAGAAAAGGTACTAGAATGTACATACTCCCACCCCAATCAATCCCTTATCCCAAGTTCCTAGGAAGCTATATATCCCAGCCCATCTAACACCACTCACTTGCTACCGCCTAACACCCTCAATAATCACAAGCTCCTCCCATCACACCCATCGTGCCACCATAGACAACCTCATCAGCATCACATCCCGAAGGAAGGTGCCGAATCCACTGCTAGGCACATCCCACAGAAATTCATAAAGCGTTCAGACTTAATAAGAGACTCACTTGCTATTGCATAATACACTCAACAATTACAAACTCCTCCCATCATACCCATTGTGCTACCATAGACAATCTCATCAGTATCACATCCCGAAGGAAGGTGCTGAATCCACTGCTAGGTACACCCTATATAAAGTTATAAAGCATTTAGACTTAATAAGAGACTCACTTGCTATTTCATAACACAGTCAACAATTACAAACTCCTCCCAACTCCCACTCCTCCCTGTCGATCAACCTTCCCTGGAATACAGAAAAACAATCCCCCTTTTCTTATAATGATTGTCTATGCCGTTTTTAAAGATGTTCAGTGTGTTGCTACTGACAATGGTTCCTGGCAGCTGGTTCCAGTGTTCTACTACCCTGCTGGTGAAGAAAGACTGTCTTAACCTTGTCCTGCTGTGCTTAACTTTAATTTTGAATTGATGACCTCTAATTGCATCATTTCTGTTAAATTCAAACATTTCCCTGAGATATCCCTGTTCCTGACCATGAACAAATTTAAAAACCTCGATGAGATCTCCTCTCAGCCTTCTATATCTAAGTGAAAACATGTTCAATTTCTTCAGTCTTTCCTCATATTCCAGGTTGCCTATACCATTAACCATTTTTGTTGCCCTCTTTTGTACTCTCTCTAAAAGCCAACAATCTTTCTCATAACTAGGGGACCAAGCTTGGACACAGTATTCCAAATGTGGCCTGACATATGCACAGTAAAGCTTCCTGATGACCTCCTCACTTTTGTAGGACACATTCCTCTGTATTGCCCCAAGCATTCTTAGTGCCTTCTTCCTGGCTTCTTTGGTCTGTTCTGATGCCCCCAATTTTGTGTTCAAAATAACACCTAAGTCCTTCTCCTGCTGAGTCACGGATAGTACTTGGCCACCCATCAAGTATGGAGCCTTCATATGCTGCCTACCTACATGCATGACTTTGCACTTATCAAAATTAAACTTCATTTGCCATTTTTCGGACCACTTCACTAGCTCGTCTAAGTCTTTCTGCAGCAAAACCTGCTCATTTTGCCCTGTTATTGCCCTAAAGATCTTCAAATCATCCGCAAATTTTAAAACCTTACTGCTTAGGCCACATTCAATGCTATTCACATATATAATGAACAATAGTGGCCCCAGTACCGACCCCTGGGGGACTCCACTAAGAACATTTTGCCATGATGACTTTGTACCATTTAGCATCACTCTCTGCTGTCTATCTGAAAGCCACAACTCTATCCATTTTAGGATGCTACCTGCAATACCATGGACCTGAAGCTGCATCATTAACCGTTTATGGGGTACCTTGTCAAAGGCCTTACTAAAGTCAAGATATGCTACATCAACCTGATTTCCCTGATCAAATTGTTCTGTAGCAAAATTCAAAAAGTCCAAGAGATTTGTGAGGCACGATCGCCCTTTTCTAAACCCATGTTGAGTATCTTGAATCAATCTGTTTCCTTCCAGAAAACTAACTATTCTATCCTTGATAATTGATTCGAGTACCTTGCAGACTAGGGATGTGAGGCTTACTGGCCTATAGTTTTCAACTTTCCCTCTTTCTCCTTTCTTGAAAATAGGAACTACATTTGCCCTTTTCCAATCTGTTGGAATTTCATTTTGCGAAACTGATCTACAAAATATTATACTAAGTGGAATTGCCACTTCCTTTTCAGCTTCCCGCAATACCCTAGCATAAATTCCATCGGGTCCTGCTGCCTTGTTTGTCTTTATTTTTCTGATATAATTGAAAACAATATCACTATCAATGAAATCAACATCGTGTATCTGATCACCTGTCACTGAACTGTGGTTCACGGTTGGCAGATTAGTCACATCCTCCACTGTAAACACTGATTTAAACTGCTTGCTCAGCTCCTCAACCATCTCACTATCCTCACTCAATATAGTCCCATTTACATCCAGTGGACCAATTGTGCTTGAAACTTTACTTAGCTTGTAGAAACTAAAGAACTTTTTACTGTCCCCATTACAGTTCCTAGCCAAATCCAATTCTTTTGCTCGCTTTGCTGCTCTGATTTTCTGCTTCACAGCGTCTCTAGATTTTTTGATACGACCTTAGATTTACGATATTTGAAGCCTCCTTAAATACTCTAAATGCACCTTTCTTAGCCTTAATTGCTTTCATCACATCTGGTGTAAGCCATGCTGGCTTTCCTACCCTTCTTTTGCGCCTTTGCTTTTGGGGGACATGTCTAATCTGAATTTCCCTCAAGTAGGATTTGAACTTTTCCCACATTTCACAGGCATTTAAATCAAAGAATTCTTCTTCCCATTTTATGGCACTTAAAGCCTCTCTCATGCAGGCAAAGTCTGCCCTGTTAAAATTTGGAATCTTTGCCAAATTATCCTTGATTGTCCCTGATACCTGTGCCTTGAATCTCACTATGTTATGGTCACTTCTTCCCAGAGTTTCTCCTACAGTCAAGTCTTGAACTAAATCACTTAAATCTGAGAAGACAAGGTCCAAGAATGAGCCCTGCCTGGTTGGTTCCATTACAAACTGGTGTAAGAACAAGTCCTCTTCAAGGCATTTCCTAAACAGTTTACATGATGGGGAGCCAACACCAACATTTTCATATCCTTTTAGATTAAAGTCACCAAGAATAAGGCATTTCCTCTGAAAGTTTCTACTGATTTCCTCACAAATCACCTTATCAAGCTCCAGTTGCTGAGAATGTGGCAAGGTTCCTGATCGATACAAAGCTCCTATCCTCAGTTTATTGTTGTTGCCTTTTCCCACAGCAACATCAAGCCAAATGGACTCCACAGACACATTTTTCACCCCATCTACTACTTTTTGAGAACTGTATAAGCTATTCACATAGAGCATTACACCACCCCCTTTCACTGCTGGACCCCTATTGCATGAAAACATATTGTATCCCTGGATCTCATAGTCCTGCAAGTTATCCCCAAAATATCCCTCACTGACCCATGCCTCAGTAATGCAAACAAAATCTGGTTTCTCCTCAGCAACATAACACTTGAACTCATCAAATTTGGATCGAATGCTCTGAGCATTAAGCATCATACACTTAACAAAAGTTCCATGACCCTCTTTGGCTTTTTTATGTTGAGTAGCTCTATCATCTCTGGATGAGCTACCACTCTGCCCCCTTGATCTACTGCTACCCCTATTTGCTGACTGTGAGGTTCTATTGCCTATGCTGTCACTATTGACATATCCCTGAGATGGCAATGCCAATTCTTCCCTCCCCACCCCATTATCTAGTTTCCCTGAAGGACATGTTCGTATACTTTGCCTAACACTTGCACCCCCTTCTCAGAGAAGTGCAAGCCATCCCTCTGATAGAGGTCAGATGAGCCATAAAACCTGCACCACTTGTCAACAAAAGTCAAACCTAACTCATTGCAAAGCCTACCTACCCTGGCATTGGCTGCCAGTGCCCTAGAGCTCCACTCAGGGGAGACTCCAGCCCTAGGCAGAATAGCTGTCACAATAACTCTGCTATTGCTTTGCTTCAGGGTGGCCAGAAGGGCCCTGTAGTCCTGCATCAGCTCCTCACTCCTAGCAGGACCTATGTTGTTCACTCCTACCTGCACTATAACTGTACTGAACTGGTTTTCGCTGGTGGCCTGTGCGACCACTTGGACCAGGTCTCTAACCTTGGCACCAGGCCTGGTGATGCACCTCCTACCTTTCCGACCTTTACAGAATACCCTATCCAAATGCCGCACACGAGAGTCTCCTACGACTAGCACTTTCTCCTTGCTGCTATCACTATCACTATCACTATCCTGGGGGCAGTCCTCCAATGCCTGGAACCTGTTGGATGTTGTTACTACTCCTGCCTGTTGAGCTGCTTCGCTAGGTTTTTTCCCACTCCTACCACCTACCACCTGCCACTCACTGCCCCCTTGCTTAGGCTCACGCCTCCAAATCCTCCACCCCTTGACTATAAACCACTGCCCCTCCTGTGAGCTACTAGAAATATTATGTTCACTAGGAACACTTATCTCTTCAGATCTCCCTGCCACCTCCACAGCAGGGGAAGCTACAGTTACCTGGTGGCCTGTGACCACCTGGGCATAGGATGCCCCTGCTACAGACTGCCCCTTACGTTCTGGCCTGCCCTTTGAAGCAAGGGAAGCTTTGAGCTTGGAAAGCTCTGCCTTAAGGGCCCTAACCTCATCCTCTAGTGCCTGCATCCTGGTGTTAACCATCCTAAAGGCTGCAGCTTATTCTAGATTGAAATTGAAAAATATCTTGCTCCAAAATTATTTACCAAATAACAGACAGAGCAAAATAACCGACAAAGCTTAGATATATGCTAGTTCCTAACTATGCAGCACTTACAAGGTAATCACTGTGCAGAAAGTTGACAGTGGTTTTAAAGAAAGAAGAAATCACTCGCTGAATAACTGCCAAAAATTATATAAGTAGCTGAAAGCACTGACACACTAGACAAAGACAGACAGAATGGACAAAATGGCGCTGGGCAGCGTCTCTAGATATAAATATTATAATCAGCTTGCCAAAAAGAAACTTATGAGATAAAGCTATGCAAATATATGCACAGAAGTAATTGCTAACTACCTATCCACAGTTAAGCCTGGTATACTGCCCGGTTCTGCAATGACTTATCTA
The DNA here is from genome assembly GCA_034440615.1 of Ashinkailepas kermadecensis. Classification (NCBI taxonomy): domain Eukaryota; kingdom Metazoa; phylum Arthropoda; class Thecostraca; family Neolepadidae; genus Ashinkailepas; species Ashinkailepas kermadecensis. The sequence goes on along the minus strand of JAOTOM010001630.1, from coordinate 14,394 downwards.
GAAAAGCAGGAGCTCCACAGCGATGTGTTTCCACCTTGACAACTGGCGGCACTGTCTCCGTCAGGCAAGAGCTAGGGTCGAAACGGAACATGACCAGGGGCAGAACGTCTCCGAAGCGTCCCCCACACAAAAACTCGTCGGATTTGGGCCACTTAATTGTTCGGTTCCCAAAATTCGAAAGTTGTTTGTTCGGCCCCCCCAAAAAAAAACTTTTTCGGATCTTAGTACCGTTTTTCGAGACATTTCGGTTGCGAATATGACCACTACTATCACACTGGGGAGAGATAAACAATTTATTCACACCTTATAAGGGAAGTTGACGAGTTTAAATTCTTGAAAACAGTTTTCCTGACATTTATCAAGCCCGGAGACGTTTCATTTCAACTACATATGTAGATGTAGGCATATAAATATGCAATGAAATGCCATGCAAGCATGAATGCACATCTCATTCCAAAGTCGAAAGATAGAGAAATACCGGGCATTGTGACGACTTGAGTTCAGACATGCACCGACATGCATCTTTGTGCCTTCTTGGCTCACATGTAATGGATTACAAGCAATCCATTACATCACATCTTCCGCCATCTTCCGCCATCTTCCGCCATCTTCCGCCTTCTGCACATTTCCATTGGCCGTTGACAGGGGACGCAGCTATGACAATGAACAGCTCTAGCTGTTGAACGTTTGCAATTTTACTATGTATACGCAGCATTTTGCAATGATGTAGCCTCCTGTTGAAGTCCATGTGTGCCAGCCTTCGATAGCAGGGCCCAGTGAGGTAGGAACGTGGAACAAGTGGGTCATGGACCACACAATATCTGTGCGAAGCAGAACTATTTTAAGCCGGCGAGATATTTCATGTTGAAAGTCCTGTTCTGTAAAAGGCTACTTCGTAACCCTATCTAGTTATTCGAAACATTTTACAGGCAGTGTGCCTGCTTTACCCCGCTGGGTCACAACCCGGTGGGCTACTGACCTAACACAAAAGGGCAGTGGTATCCAGAGACGGATCCAGCCAACCAGTTTGGGTCGTTTTTGGCGGATCCAAAGACGTTCCAATGAAATCCATCCATCCATCCAATGAAAAGACGTTTCACCAATTTACGGAACATTCAGCATATATATATATATATATATATATATATATATATATATATATATATATATATATATATATATATATATATGTATGTAGATAAGAACCTATGCATCAGATAATACCTATATTTAATACTAAAATGTGTTCAAGTATTTCCCGCAAATCGTGGACCAATTTTTCGCAAGCAGGCCAGTTTTGGGAGAGGTCATTGCCCCTTGTCTCCTCTTGTATACACCACTGGTGCTGTCATTTGCCGTTATACATACATATGTTCATTGGTAGTGCTCACAATCTGCCCATAGTAAAGAAGTGCACTGAAGTAAGAAAGCGCATCCAAACATATTTAGACTTAGCACACTGAAGCACATTCAGATACCTCACAGTCAGCAAATAGGGGTAGAGTAGATCAAGGGGGCATAGTGGTAGCTCATCCAGAGATGATAGAGCTACTCAACATGAAAAAAGCCAAAGAGGGTCATGGAACTTTTGTTCAGTGTATGATGCTTAATGCTCAGAGCATTCCATCCAAATTTGATGAGTTCAAGTGTTATGTTGCTGAGGAGAAACCAGATTTTGTTTGCATTACTGAGGCATGGGTCAGTGAGGGATATTTTGGGGATAACTTGCAGGACTATGAGATCCAGGGATACAATATGTTTTCATGCAATAGGGGTCCAGCAGTGAAAGGGGGTGGTGTAATGCTCTATGTGAATAGCTTATACAGTTCTCAAAAAGTAGCAGATGGGGTAAAAATGTGTCTGTGGAGTCCATTTGGCTTGATGTTGCTGTGGGAAAAGGCAACAGCAATAAACTGAGGATAGGAGCTTTGTATCGATCAGGAACCTTGCCACATTCTCAGCAACTGGAGCTCGATAAGGTGATTTGTGAGGAAATCAGTAGAAACTTTCAGAGGAAATGCCTTATTCTTGGTGACTTTAATCTAAAAGGATATGAAAATGTTGGTGTTGGCTCCCCATCATGTAAACTGTTTAGGAAATGCCTTGAAGAGGACTTGTTCTTACACCAGTTTGTAACGGAACCAACCAGGCAGGGCTCATTTTTGGACCTTGTCTTCTCAGATTTAAGTGATTTAGTTCAAGACTTGACTGTAGGAGAAATTCTGGGAAGAAGTGACCATAACATAGTGAGATTCAAGGCACATGTATCAGGGACAATCAAGGATAATTTGCAAAGATTCCAAATTTTAACAGGGCAGACTTTGACTGCATGAGAGAGGCTTTAAGTGCCATACAATGGTAAGAAGAATTCTTTGATTTAAATGCCTGTGAAATGTGGGAAAAGTTCAAATCTACTTGAGGGAAATTCAGATTAGACATGTCCCCCAAAAGCAAAGGCGCAAAAGAAGGGTAGAAAAGCCAGCATGGCTTACACCAGATGTGATGAAAACAATTCAGGCTAAGAAAGGTGCATTTAGAGTATTTAAGGAAGCTTCAAATATCGTAAATCTAAGGTCGTATAAAAAATCTAGAGATGCTGTGAAGCAGAAAATCAGAGCAGCAAAGCGAGCAAAAGAATTGGATTTGGCTAGGAACTGTAATGGGGACAGTAAAAAGTTCTTTAGTTTCTACAAGCTAAGTAAAGTTTCAAGCACAATTGGTCCACTGGAAGTAAATGGGACTATATTGAGTGAGGATGGTGAGATGGTTGAGGAGCTGAGCAAGCAGTTTAAATCAGTGTTTACAGTGGAGGATGTGACTAATCTGCCAACTGATAACCACAGTTCAGTGACAGGTGATCAGATACACGATGTTGATTTCATTGATAGTGATATTGTTTTAAATTATATCAGAAAAATAAAGCCAAACAAGGCAGCAGGACCCGATGGAATTTATGCTAGGGTATTGCGGGAAGCTGAAAAGGAAGTGGCAATTCCACTTAGTATAATATTTTGTAGATCAGTTTCGCAAAATGAAATTCCAACAGATTGGAAAAGGGCAAATGTAGTTCCTATTTTCAAGAAAGGAGAAAGAGGGAAAGTTGAAAACTATAGGCCAGTAAGCCTCACATCCCTAGTCTGCAAGGTACTCGAATCAATTATCAAGGATATAATAGTTATCATAATATAATAGTAATTATCAAGAGATAGAATCTCTTGGACTTTTTGAATTTTGCTACAGAACAATTTGGTCACGGAAATCAGGTTGATGTAGCATATCTTGACTTTAGTAAAGCCTTTGACAAGGTACCCCATAAACGGTTAATGATGCAGCTTCAAGTCCATGGTATTGCAGGTAGCATCCTAAAATGGATAGAGTTGTGGCTTTCAGATAGACAGCAGAGAGTGATGCTAAATGGTACAAAGTCATCATGGCAAAATGTTCTTAGTGGAGTCCCCCAGGGGTCGGTACTGGGGCCAGTATTGTTCATTATATATGTGAATAGCATTGAATGTGGCCTTAGCAGTAAGGTTCTGAAATTTGCTGATGATTTGAAGATCTTTAGGGCAATAACAGGACACAATGAGCAGGTTTTGCTGCAGAAAGACTTAGACGAATTAGTGAAGTGGTCCGAAAAATGGCAAATGAAGTTTAATTTTGATAAGTGCAAAGTCATGCATGTAGGCAGGCAGCATATGAAGGCTCCATACGTGATGGGTGGCCAAGTACTATCTGTGACTCAGCAGGAGAAGGACTTAGGTGTTATTTTGAACACAAAATTGGGGGCATCAGAACAGACCAAAGAAGCCAGGAAGAAGGCACTAAGAATGCTTGGGGCAATACAGAGGAATGTGTCATACAAAAGTGAGGAGGTCATCAGGAAGCTTTACTGTGCATATGCCAGGCCACATTTGGAATACTGTGTACAAGCTTGGTCCCCTAGTTATGAGAAAGATTGTTGGCTTTTAGAGAGAGTACAAAAGAGGGCAGCAAAAATGGTTAATGGTATAGGCAACCTGGCATATGAGGAAAGACTGAAGAAATTGAATATGTTTTCACTTAGATATAGAAGGCTGAGAGGAGATCTCATCGAGGTTTTTAAATTTGTTCATGGTCAGGAACAGGGATATCTCAGGGAAATGTTTGAATTTAACAGAAATGATGCAATTAGAGGTCATCAATTCAAAATTCAAGTTAATCACAGCAGGACAAGGTTAAGACAGTCTTTCTTCACCAACAGGGTAGTAGAACACTGGAACCAGCTGCCAGGAACCATTGTCAGTAGCAACACACTGACCATCTTTAAAAACGGCATAGACAATCATTATCAGACTAGGGGGATTGTTTTTCTGTATTCCAGGGAGGGTTGATCAACAGGGAGGAGTTGGGAGTTGGGAGGAGTTTGTAATTGTTGAGTGTGTATGCAATAGCAAGTGAGTCTCTTATTAAGTCTAAACGCTTTATAACGTTATATAGGGTGTACCTAGCAGTGGATTCAGCACCTTCCTTCGGGATATGATACTGATGAGATTGTCTATGGTAGCACAATGGGTATGATGGGAGGAGTTTGTAATTGTTCAGTGTACTATGCAATAGCAAGTGAGTCTCTTATTAAGTCTGAACGCTTTATGAATTTGTGTGGGATGTGCCTAGCAGTGGATTCGGCACCTTCCTTCGGGATGTGATGCTGATAAGATTGTCTATGGTGGCACGATGGGTATGATGGGAGGAGCTTGTGATTGTTGAGGGTGTTATGCGGTAGCAAGTGAGTGGTGCTAGATAGGCTGGGATATATAGCTTCCTAGGAACTTTGGATAAGGGATTGATTGGGGTGGGAGTATGTACATTTCTAGTACCTTTTCTAGATAGGCTTAACCCAGATGGGCCCCTGTGGCTCTTATTAAGCCTTAATACTTTATGACTTTATGACCCGTAAATGTTGTGTGTCAATTTGTGTTCTTTTTGTCGAACGCATGCGGCTTGTTCCATTCTTCGATTTGTTTCAATCTGTTCGTATGTAGAGATTCACCAAAGAGGAGGGCATGACTTCAAAAAGCACGTGTGCCGGCGCCGGAGAAGCGCCAAACCGGCCGAAAGGGCGCCGACCTGGACCATCTTTTTGCGAAGGGGCGCCATCGGCCGACAAATTCGAGGGGGTGGGTGCACTCGAGCATCCCAGTGTGGCCAGTCAGAGGGGCGACACCATCAACAGGGGGGAGGGGGCATGGTCCAATACCCCTTCCCCAAATAGCCACTGGCTTCGATGTCTTGTTGATCCTGCTTGATGCATTCTCATCCGCGTTGGCCCCATGCTTTACGTCAATGTCGACGTTAATTGCCTGCTTCATCCTGTGTCGCATTTGCGTTACTCTCCGATCTCTCCGCTTCGGACTTGCTCTGATCATTTTCTGAGCCGAGAGTCTGCTCTGACCGACGCTTGTGGGCGACATGATGCGAGTGGGCCGCGGAACACCCGTCTTGTCTAAGTACTGGCGCTGGCTCTGACTGACGCTTGTGGGCGACATGATGCGAGTGGGCCGCGGAACACCCGTCTTGTCTAAGTGCTGGAGCTTCCTCTGACAGACGCCTGTGGGCGACACAATGCGAGTGGGAGAGAAGAGAAGTGACCTTAAGACATAAAAGAGACATTCTGTGACTCTTTGTGGTAAGCGTGACAGGCACCGTTCGGCAGCGGAGACAGTCAATTGACAGAAAGCACCAGGTAAGCATGTTTGACCACTATCGCCGGCTCACCGGTGAACGAATCGACCAGGTATTTATGATCAGTTATTTATATTTAATTTGGTCATGCACTGACGATAACCAATGGAATGGCATGGGTATCCGAGATAGTCGATCAGCAGACATCGACACGGCCCGTGTAAAAACAGACAAATGAGATGAGAAGGTGAAGGCTGAGTGGGACACAGCGGCTGCCAATTCATATCTAAATCGAAAGGTCGAAGTCCTCACGGGACTGAGGTCAAGTGAATGTCAAACTTATCGTTAGAACAAATCGATTAGCTGGCAGGTTATTCAGTGCTCAAACGTGCTGCAACAACATTGTTGACTGGCTGCAACTGACATTGGGATGGCATTGCCATTCCAATGTCATGTGTACATCCTCCACGTCGCATCACGAAAACCGGCCTGGGTCGCCTCGCGCCGGAACAAAGAACAGACTCCCACGGTGCCCGATGGGCTCAGAGTCGTCGCCGACGGCCGGTCGTCGATGGTTGGCCGCGCTCTGTCCTGCTCCGGCGGCCGTCGGCGCCGCCGCCGCCGCCGGGTCGGTCCCGCCGGCCATATCTGGCACGCAGATCAGCCTAGCCTGCATAACCCATGAGCCACATACTAATCCAGAGATGAGGAGCCATGCAATAATAATGCCGCCGCCGGCCGTCGCCATGGCAACGCTGGACCAACGAACCAGAGCGCCGCCCGGTGACTCAGCGCGGGATGAGATGGCGGCGGCGGCGCGGCGTCGGCACCGACGCGGCGCCGCGCCGTCCGCGCGCCGATTGATCTGCGGCGAAACCGACGCGCGGGCGCCGATCCGGTGCGGCGGTCCGGCGCGTGCCAGACGCCTGCCGCCGGCGCCGCCGACTGCTCTGGGTGGCGACCCGCGGCGCGCCGCCGCTCCCGCCTCATTACTCGCACACAAACACACGACACTTGTCGGCCGGCCGGCCGGTTGCCATGGCGACGGCCAGGTGGTCGGCGTGAGATGTCGCCCGCCGCCCGAGCGCGCTGATCGACGAGAGAGACAGCAGCGTCACGACCCCTCAGCAAAGGTAAGGGGTGTCCTCAGCGACGCGGCGCGACCGAGCCGCCCTACCTGTCGACAGGGCGCCGACACAGAAGGGGAAGGGCAGAGGGAACAACACTCTCCCCTCCCAGCTGTGGACGAGCTTAGCATTGACCCTTTGGGCGGTGTTGCATATAAATATTCGACTTCAAGTTGGCTCTTCCCCCTCCCCTACTACCTATGCGGCAGTTAAGGTGCTACTGCCTTCCGATGTGATAGCTTATCTTGCCTGTGGAGAATGCATTCGTATTGTCTGGGTAATGGATTTAGTTCCTCTACTGCTTGTTTTGGTAACGTTATTTTTGTTGACGTGGGATTTTTCCCACGCTGATTTTTATATTACATTTTGGGATTGGACTGGGATTGGATGCTGGATTTCTTTACATATGTAAGCCAAAGTGATACATATGCGGGATGATCACCTGTAGCACTAGGAGCCACGCCGGGGGTGACATTCTTCAGTCAACTACGCACACTGGTCAGGACAGCTAATTTGTCAAATAAAATCGGAGCCTCGTACTCCTGATCTCATTGCATCCATTCCTAAGCATTTTTATATGTTTGCAAGAAGCGTTTCCCTTTAAAAACACAAATAAATGATAAGTGTCCGTTGGGCATCAAAGAGTTCATAAGCATGACAGATCAAGTTCTCTCATAGACCATCCATAAATAAGGCAGAACAAATGGCAGTTTTGTGTCCCTGAACCCTCCAAGGTGGAAGGCGCTCGGCGGCGCGAGAAATCAACTTAGCGTCTTGTGATTCCTTGAATTGGATTATATCCAAAGCTACGAAGCCCAACATTTAACGGATACATGTGAAAGCCTCTCAACCTCAAGCCTACTACGGCTCTGCCTTACAATCCTGCCTTGATTCAAGGCAGGTAAAAGGCTGAACGATTGCAGTCTTGCTTTTCCTTCAAAGGCGGCAGGTGCAATTGTCACATCAGCCCATTGGGCCATGGCCCAGAGGCTCGGCCCCATGGACCGGCTCCTGTCGCCGAGGAACATCACGACCGAGTCACACCAAACATAATCGGTTCCTGGAACTGGTCTGCGGGTGTTGTGTGCTGCGTTCTCCGCAATTTGCCGGCGCTGTTGAGAAAGTATGCGTGACGCCGGCCGTCGGTGGCCAATGGGACGCACCGTCCGCACAAATGCCCGCCAAACACGTAATGACCGACATCGGGTGCGGCGGATTTCATGCCCCGCTGATCACACCGAGGGCACCTGATGGGGCTGCTGCCGCTGCTGCGGCTGCTGCGGTTGCGGTGGCTATTGTGGCTGCTGCTGTGGCCATTGCGGCTGTCGTGGCTGCTGTCGTTATTGTGGCTGCTGCTGTGGCTGATGTACTCGCTGTGGTGGCTGCTGTAGCTACTGCTGTGGCTGCTGTATTTGCTGCTGTGGCTGATGCTGTAGTTGGTTATGTGGCTGCTGATAGTGCTGTGGCTGCTGTTATGACTGCTGTGTCAGCTGTGGCTGTGGCTGCCGTTCAGACTGTGGCTGATGTGGCTGTTGCTGTGACTGATGCGATTGCTGTGGCTGTGGCTGTGGCTGGTGTGGTGTGTATGGTTACTGCTGTGAGTGGTGTGACTGCTGTAGTACATGCGGTTCGCGTGGCTGTCGTGGCTGTGAATCCTGCATGTGCACAGAACAGGCGAAGCGTACTCCAAAAAGTAAACTCAATCTAAATTCGGCATAGGGGCGGGTGTGTTATGTCAACGGCAAACGTCGAAAATATCACGTGTCAGGGCTATAGCAGCAGCATGCAAACCACAGCTGCCACGCCAGCTAGATGTCAGCAGTTACAACACCTGCCAAACCAAGAGCCGCGACACAGCTGCCATACCAGTCACGAGCCCAGAGGTCAGCAGTCACAACACCTGCCAAACCAGGAGCTGCGACACAGCTGCCATACCAGTCCCGAGCCCAGAGGTCAGCAGTCACAACACCTGCCGAACCAGGAGCAGCGCTACAGCTGCCATACCAGTCACGAGCCCAGAGGTCAGCAGTTACAACACCTGCCAAACCAGGAGCCGCGACACAGCTGCCATACCAGTCACGAGCCCAGAGGTCAGCAGTTACAACACCTGCCAAACCAGGAGCCGCGACACAGCTGCCATACGAGTCACGAGCCCAGAGGTCAGCAGTTACAACACCTGCCAAACCAGGAGCCGCGACACAGCTGCCATACCAGTCCCGAGCCCAGAGGTCAGCAGTTACAACACCTGCCAAACCAGGAGCCGCGACACAGCTGCCATACGAGTCACGAGCCCAGAGGTCAGCAGTTACAACACCTGCCAAACCAGGAGCCGCGACACAGCTGCCATACGAGTCACGAGCCCAGAGGTCAGCAGTTACAACACCTGCCAAACCAGGAGCCGCGACACAGCTGCCATACCAGTCACGAGCCCAGAGGTCAGCAGTCACAGCACCTGCCAAACCAGGAGCTGCGACACAGCTGCCATACCAGTCCCGAGCCCAGAGGTCAGCAGTCACAACACCTGCCCAACCAGGAGCTGCGACACAGCTGCCACACCAGTCAGGAGCCCAGAGGTCAGCAGTCACAGCACCTGCCCAACCAGGAGCTGCGACACAGCTGCCATACCAGTCCCGAGCCCAGAGGTCAGCAGTTACAACACCTGCCCAACCAGGAGCTGCGGACACAGCTGCCACACCAGGCCACGAGTCCTATTGCGCCAGAAGTTTCCTCTATTTCTCGTTCTGCTGAGGGTCGTATCCCCGGGTACCGAGATCGAGTCGTTCAGTAATTTTGATAGTTGTACGTTCAGTTATCCATCACGTGAGACATAAAGCACTTGCGTGAGTCAGCGCAGAAGAGTGTGTTTTATTTTTCATGAGACATCACATAAATATAAACAACGTCGTTTTTCCGGTGACCAAGGATTTTACAACATGCATTATCTGTACGTGTAGGTTTTATCATTCATGCCATGGTAAGGTTGGAGCAGAGGTAAAAAAGTATCCGTTTTGTCACCAGACAATTTCAGGAACTCAAATGTGTCTCATTTTTGTCCGTCAAACCCACAAGGAAGGCTCCATTCCCCAGTGGCAGCCAGTAACCATTTCGTGGAAAACAGGCGTGCATCTGAGTTTTTGTTCGTCGATGGGCGTAGGGAGGCGGGGTACCGTGGGTGCCTACTGCACAGGCAGCCCCCCCTCCTTATTTTACATGCTGCACCATCTATATCAGCTAAAGTTGATCATAGCAGAATTGTTCGTACCGTGAGATGCATACCAGGGTACAAACAGGCCTAATCCGGTGATATTTTTGCTAAAAATAGAGGGGGGGTCGCGAACATGAGGTTGAAAATTCCTTGGCACTGTCACTTTCTTGTCAGCTCCTACAACCGAACGTTAGGTATGCCAAGTATAACAAATAATTATTTATTTTATAAAAAAATTTGATGGGGAAAATGTCATTCGATGCAGAATGACCTTTCACATACATTAAGCTGTTGTTCATACCCAAAAAATCATAGACATTTCAGGGGGAGGAATAAGGGAGAAATGCACCAATATGTCCCCCAAAATGACTGCCTGGACACTTCTTCGGTACAACCAAAATTTTCAAAAGGGTCTCAAAATGTGTACAATGAATATTTAGGGAAATTTAGAAAGTTCCAGCTCAATAGCTCTCAGAATTTGGCAATGGCACACAAAACACACTTCAGGGGGCTTCTGAAGCCTTGATCTGAAGATCTTGATATGATAATTTTTTAGATATTCCTTCCAACATCATCTAATTATTGTTTTTAGGTTTGTTCGAGAAATTGTTTCATCATTGCAAAATCAATCAATTCAGAAAAGAAGGTTTTCTTAATGAAGAAACCATTTTTTGTGTAAAGGTAATACAAGCCGATAAATACAATGGCTCTACCTACCAACTTGGTGAGAGCTCAGGGCAATTTCCTACCAGAATTTGGCCTGGTAGATCCAGTACTAGCACATTTGTATAACTGAACTGAAGGTACAAATCCTTTAACCTTATTTACCAGACTCACCTCCAATTTTCCATGCCTGTCTCCACCTTCCTCCAACACCGAATGAATCATTGCGGATTTGATATGGCCCATGGATGCTTTGATACACAGTGCCGCTTCAGGTTTCTTCTTTCACCACTGAATTTACACACACCACCATCCTTGGATTTTTCACCACATTGTACAATCTGCCTTGAGAGCCAGTTTGAAGTTGAAGGCCTTGCTCTCTTTGCTGGCTTTTTTTATCCCCATGCTTTCTTGTCAAGGCTCATCTGGATCTGAGCCCATGCCAGTAGATCCAGGCATATTTGGCATGCCTAGTCTTCTCTCAGGATTATATCTCTGCAAAATCGGCTCCTGAACGGATAGTTTAATCACCTACTACCACCTAGGTAGGTATCTGTTGCAGGAACTTGATAGGCAACTGTTACCGTGACGAGACAGACGAGACCAAACAGAACGCGTCCTTCGAAGCAAAACTCAAGCACCCAATGCGCTCGATTCTCATTGGCTCAGAAGAGAGCTTCCATCTCCGCCGGCGCTACCAAATTTGGGCCAGCAGCACATTTGCCAAGCTCACGACCAAAATTCGACAACATTCCTGAGTGTCTCATTTTGTCACCGGTGAGACACCGGCGATTCGGGAGACGCCGCATGCTAACGCAATGGCGCGTCGGTTTGACGGTAAGCGTAACGTTCGCCAAGATCCTTGTCCCACTTTCGCCAACATTCAGGCGACAAAAAGGACAAGGTGCACAAGTTTTTTTAAAACTTGTTTTGCTCATTTTTATCACTTTTATAAGTGCTTTCTGAGTGAGGCGAGAGAATGAGAGTAGGTGCATAGTTAGGTATATTAACAGTGCCAGCACTGGCTTTTGTGTCTCCTCTGGGCCTCTTTCAGTTAGCAATTGTGTCACCGGAGTAAACGGCAGAACGATGACTTTTTTGACCTCTGGGTTGGAGTTTGCTGCACTATTTTGTTGCAAAATACCATAGCCATTGCAGAGCAAAAAAACGTGTCATCACCTTCATGTCACATCCAAGATCCATCTTCACTGGTTCATTGCAAGTTAAGGCATAAGCAAATGGTGCCATCACCGGCAGGCAGTGTATTTGATTGTGACAGCTTTGAAGTCCCTAATGTAAGGTGGTTTAAAAAACCCGATGGTGATGGAACACAATGTCGTTGGTCTCACCTCCGGAACCCCAAGGACATTTAAAAAATAAGTTGAATCCGAGTTATTGCTGGGGAGGCTTTATGAACCAGGGTCCTGTTGCTAAGCAGAGCTTGTTGCGTGGACCCTGGCCCCGCCACCCGATCTATGAATTCCAGTTGAACGGCAGAATTGTGACCGAAAGTTTAACGTGCCGTCAATGTGCCGACACGGCCGCCCGGTAGCTCGTCCCCGGCCTTATCGGGCCAGCTGCCAACTGACCCTCCCAGGGGGCTAAACGCGAGCGCGTGAAGCGACTCGAACCCTGTGTTGCCAGGACAGGGAGACCAGTGCAGGCCAGCGCCCTAACCAACTGAGATACCGGGGTTGGCAAATTATCACTGTTATACATTACTATTACTATTATATATATATATATATATATATATATATATATATATATATATATATATATATATATATATATATATATATATATATATACTATTATATAGGCAAATACATTACTATTTCATATTGAACATTGTCAGTTTCAACCCACTCTTTTGTGAACCCTTGTCCAAATTTCAGGTATCAACCGAACCAATTATAACTCAATGCAACCTATCTCACATTTGGAGACAACCTATCTTTCATATTCGAGTTGTCCATATCTCCATATCTCACATATTGCGTGATAATCTGTAAGCCAACCTTTGGCCTAAAGCCAACATTGCTGCTGATCGCAATGTGATTGATACAACTACAGTTAAGTGTACCTTGCACTTCCATAGGCGTAGGCTTATGCCATACTGCCAGTTTAAGGTTAGTTTATGTTACGGCATGTTGTGACTTATAGGCTATTTGGTAAGGTTAAATATAGATTTTCCGCGGTCCAACACCTGGTGGTGCAGGTGGTAGTATGCTACCAGCATTCATAGCTGTCATTTTTATTCCATCCATTATTTATTTCAGTGTACTCATTTATGTGAGTTATCGACATTCAAACAACTTTGTAGGTGGTCCTCTTTTAACCTAAGCTATGTCAATGACATTACATGACCTGAGGTTGAAATTTGTATGGCAAACCCAAAAATGAAATCCAGGAAAAGGCAATGTAAAGGGGGAGGGACGTAAAATCTTCTTTCCCCCACCCGAGACTGGGTGGGATGAAACAAGGGCTATTACGAAGTAAGACATAATACATCTGAAACTAGTTAGAGTAATTTTGGTACGCTGATATCGGCCAAGAGGTAGGCAAGGCTGTGCGACGATCAAAGGGCATTTCGAGAATTGTCCAAAAGAAGTTGATATATCTTGAGGTCCCGTGGATGTTACCTCGCACCTCTCCACTTAAGGGCCTACCACGAAAATCGCCACTTCCAAAAGTAATCCCCTTACTTCAATGGTGATTAACCTTGTCATTTGTAGGTGGCATGGTGATAACTTCTTGGGCATACGTATCATGGATCAGGTTACGAAATCGCGTGGTTCTCACGAATTTGCTCAGCCTCGAAAAATTTGGAGTCGAACTGGGGAATAATATCATCTGCATATTAATAAAGTTTGACCTTGGCTGAAAGTTAACATAAAAAATAGTCAGAGCTATTCGACGTACTTCCTACAATTCAAGCACGTAGCCAAGTCATGTCGCTAGCCATCTTTTCTATCTAGTCTAGAACACAATTTGATAGAGGATCGAGGAAAATCGACAACCCCATAAACTGCGAGGGGTAGGAAGCCAGCGTGCTGTTAGTGTTAAGAAGAAGAAGAAGAACAACAACAACAATAATAAGTAAAAATAACAACAACAACAGCAACAACAAAAACAAATAAAGCAAACATAACAGGTAAGCTCGAATGGATATCGAGCATTGCTGAGGAATGCAACTTTGACAACTACATTTCTTTTTCTCAAGAGAAGATAAACGTCACGAAGTCTCATCGCGAAACACACCTGCCCTGGTAGCCACACCACACTGCACAGCGCGTGTGGCTGCCAACGCTTGTTCTTGCAACAGCATTACACCCAGATCGGGCGAGGGGGGTCACATTATCCCGTAAGCCTCCCACACAGAGCGAGGTGGGTCGTTAGTCCTGCAAGCCTCCCGCACCCAGAGCGAGGTGGGTAGTTATCCCGTAAGCCTCCCACTCCAGATGAGGTGGGTCGCCATCCCGTAAGCCTCCCACTCCAGAGCGAGGTGGGTCATTATCCCGTAAGCCTCTCCCACTCCAGAGCGAGGTGGGTCGTTATCCCGTAAGCCTCCCACTCCAGAGCGAGGGTCATTATTCCGCAAGCCTCCCACCCAGAAAATTAATTCGTGCACTGTCCGGACGGAGGCCCGACGAGCCTTTGTGCAGCGCGCTGCCGTTCCAGTGTGTTTGGTGTGATGGATAAGCCCGGATGTATGATGCGCTGTCTCGCTGAGCC